>CM021104.1:235361201-235486019 GCA_007115665.2 Sequoiadendron giganteum | reverse complement strand
ATTTAGTTGTGTGCTACTGTACATAGCCATTTATCTTAGTAGTTTAAAATTATTAGCTTGAGACCATCACTAACATTCTCATGTCTAGATTTTTATTTGATTTTTATTTTAAGCCACAACATGTTTTAATTTTATATTTCAACCTTTATTGGATCATGTTTTAGAATGTATTTGAATTCTACACCAATGTTTGAGGTTACCTATTTAATAATTTGTATTAAGGAGGTTCATTCCAAGATCCACATCAAGTCTTGATACTCTTACCTCTATGTACATTAAAGGTGGAACTTCTACACTTTCAAGGGGATGCACCAAAATTTAAGATATAATATGGTTAAAATATTTTAATATTGGGTTGTTGATCCTCATCTCACATACCTAGGCTGGTGTATTACTTTTTTACTTACTGCCATATCTCTACATGTTTCTTCCTTATAAGAAGGTTGTCAAATCATGTGTAGAACATGTAATACCACTCTCATTTGCAACTTGTTGATGTGAGATCGATGTTTTAGCTTCATTGTTTCCTTGTGATTTTTTTTGTGGTTGTATTATTTCTCTGAATGGTGTGTGTGAATCACCACATGTTTGAGATGAGGTTCCTCAAAATGTCATTTTTTTGCATTTTGTATATTTATATTCGTAGCTTATTGGTATGCTTCAGTTCTTAGAGATGTGCATTATTTATTCAATGATTAAATGTGAAATTGATTATTGATGTTCAAAATGAATGATTTATATAATGGATTTTACTTTTATATTTTATGCTATTGTAACCCATTGTGTGATTATGTTGTGCTTCATCTATATATACATTGAGTAGATACCTTTAATGTGTGTTGATTGGCTATAGGTACAAGGTTATTTCTCGACCTGGCTACACATGTCTAAGTTATTCCCCAACAATGGTTATTTTGTATATGTAATATTGGGCCTCCCTATCTATTCCTTGATCATACTTGAACTGAGTATGGTAGATGTCATGTTTGACCTTCTGTGAACTTAGATCTTAATCGAAGGTGATTCTAGATTTTGTCTATGTCATGAATGACTAGTAAATATCTTATTTAATTAATTGTTTAAATTGTATGTTTTCCATAAATGAAACTTTAGGAATTTAAATGATTTCTTATATTGGTTATCAAAATAATTCTATGTTTTAGGAAAGGAGAAAAATAAAATTACAATAGAAATGAAGTTAAGATATTATTTGATTATTTTACAAAATTTCTTTGGGTTGGGAAATGCAGGTTATGCTTGATTTAATTATCCTATTTAAATTATAATTTTTCATAAATTTAATTGAATATAGGCTTATATGGATCTAAATCATGAATTTAAATGTTGACTGTTAATTATAAATGGATTTACAAATATATTTGGATTTTTGGGAAATTTGAGGGAAATGCAATTTAAATAAATGGAAAATGAATTTCTAAATTATTTAAAAATTGAGAATTCAAAAAGGCTAAAATGGGAAAAGGGATTTCTCTTTAGTCATTGTGCATTTTTGTGAAGAATAGTGAGAAAAAGACCCTCTTCTTGTAAAATATTATTTTTTGTGGTTGTGAGAGCAATTGGAAGGGGAATTAGATGAAATCAGATTCATTAGGATAAAAATTAGGAAGTGAGTGCTCTTACAAGTGATCTCTTGCATTTGTTGGGTGTGCTTGGAGTATTCTTCATTTGTGAAATTTGATATAATTTGAGGCATTTCTCTATTTTATTTTTAATTATTCATTTTTTTCAATTTAGAATGTTGGATTAGGATTAAGGGACTCGGGAAACCTCCCAATGCATTTCAATTGATCAAATTGCATGCTATGTATCTAGTTTTTAGATATTTTTTTTGCGAATTTTCATTGAAATAAGGTTATAATGCCCAATGTTTTGAGAAATAATGAAAATGTGAACTTGATAGCTTAGAATAGGTGTTGGGAACTTTTTGCACCAAAGGGTATTCTTGAAAATTTTAATTTTTTGGAAGTTCAAGCTATTTTAATGGAGTTTGAAGAAATTTCCTAGTTTTTGGTTTATTGAAAATTTGAGAAAATTTGAATTTTTTATGTGAATCATGATGTTGTGGAATTTTTGAACAAATTTTTACTTCATTAATTATTTAAATAGATCTTGTGGAAACATGTTGTGAAATTTGGTCAAAAATTGGAACTGTGCAATGTTTTTTGTGCCACAATCGTTGGTGAGTATTAAATACATCTAATCACCATTGGGAAGGATCAAGATTCATTATTTTACCATGTTATACTTGAATTTTTATGTTATGCAATTAGTTACTTTCATTTAACTGAAATTGTATATGCAAAGGAAATTTGAGTTCTATTTATTATTATTGTAATAATGTGATGTATTGGACCTCTCTTTGAGATGGATCATAATTAATAGATAATATATAATGTAATCAATCTTAGTTACATGACTCAGTGTTGGAACTAAGCATGAACATATTATGGATGTGTATGCTTATGCAATGTAATGGTAAAATGAAGATAGGAACATTTCATTTGGCTTAAAATGAATGTAGGAATATCTCCATTGTGTTCAAAATGAATTTAAGTGTCTTGGAGTAGTCTTAGATAATGTTGTGGGCCTATCATGTAGTTGTCCTACTCTTAAGAGATTGTGTAGTGCCCCACCAGCAAACCCCATAAGAAACAACAACTAACATTAAACGAAACAATTTTTTTTAAACAACAATTACATTAACCATAATTAAATAATAATCAACATTAAAATAATCCATATAACATCAACCTAGTCCCATGGGGTTACATGGTGCACTGCTCGAAATGAACCCAACCAATAACATTGTTAAAAAAAACCAAATTAAATAAACAATAGAAGTGTGATTATGAAATAAAATAAATATTACATACATTCAATCATAAATAAGATAGATAAAGAAATACAAGAATATCATATTATTGCATTACAACTTCCAATTTCATTATTACCTTCGTGGAACATATTTCTATAGATACAACACATTAAGAAACTAGTAAAACATTACAAAGACGCTTCCCTTATAATAATGGGAAGTGTACAACAATATCCAGAATGATACAACAATGAAGAATAGAATACATAATGTGATACAATATTCCTTCGTGTGAAGCTCTAAGATCATAGCATTTTCCTCCGCATCATGATCATTGCCTAGGAACTTGATGGGTGTGTAGCATGTTCCACTCGACCTTGTCGACCTGAAGGTCCACCCCCGATGCAAGGAGTTGATAAGAAAGGACCCACATCCAATGATGTAGGAGCATCTAGTGGTGTAAGGGCAATCCTACATCACCCAAAAATATATTTACTTTCATTTAGATTTTTTTTTGTAGATTTTTTTGCATTTCTAGATACCCTTTTCATTGAAGAAGAATTCCCAACTTTCAGAACTGCTTTTCTGCTTTTTCTACTCGACTGATATTTTTAGCAGGTATGATTTTGAAGGCGTGAGGAGACAGAAATTTAAGGGAAGCTTTAGGACAGAATAATAAACACTTTGGTGAAAGAATCAGGCAAAGATCATTCCCGGTTCAAAAGTTATTCAAGTTTCAGTTTCTGCTTTTTGCCCTACAAAATCTTCGGAGCTAATTTTGAGGGACTTAAAGGCTCCGGATGGGCCCGAAAATTGGTGGAAAATGAAAGTCGTTAGCCTTTAGGCCCTACTTTTTGGCACTTCATTTTCGCAAGACCTTTCCAAAAAGGTATTATCATTGAAGATCCGACAGTTAGATCTTGAGTTAGGGCTTTCGGAAGTTTGTGCATAATTAGAATGTTGTTTTTGGCTCCAAACGGAGAATTGGGCTATTTATGGGGTAGTTTCTGATTTTTGTGAGTAGTTTTTGGGGAAAGAAGATCGCATGTTGCGAATAGGGGAATTTCTATAATTTCTTTTTTATAATTTGCATGTATTGCAGAACTCGAGGATTGGAGATCCTCTGCATGTAAGAATTTCATATTTTGAAAATAATAAGAATCTCTGGTTTTTCTGTGTGATTTTCTTGTGTCTCGGGTTGCACCCTCATCGAGTGGTATCAGAGCGGGTTTTCTTGAGCGTGTGGACAGATTGCCGATCATGAGGTAGTTCACACCAAGTCTATGGTTGTGGGTTCAAGATATTCATGATGCCTCCAAGAGTGGTGTGTGGTAGGCGAGGTGGTGTCGGAGGTGCCAGAAATGCTGGTGGAAGAGATCTATTAGTGGTCGAGGGTTTCAGAGCCCTCCAGAGACAAATTAATGCATTACCAAGAGAGTTAAGAAGAGGGGTAAACCCGAGAAGGGGAGAAGAAAGTAAGGATGAAGAAGAGGTAGAAGAAGCTATTGATCAAGATCAAATGCAGCTAATAAGGGCCATTTCGAAGATCGGAAAAAGACCTAGAGTAGAAGTTCCTAGTTTTTCTGGAAGTCTAAACCCAGAAGAGTTGATTGATTGGATCAATGAGTTGGAAGAGTATTTCGAGTATGAAGAAGTAGAGGACCCAGATCGGGTTAAGTTTGCAAAAATGAAGCTGAAGGGCCACATGAGTATCTGGTGGAAAGAGGTCCAGCTAGAAAGAAATAAGAGAGAAAAGGGAAAGATCACCAGATGGGATCGCATGGTGGAGAAACTGAAGAAGCAGTTTATGCCAATGGACTATGAGCTAGATCTATTGAAGAAATTTCAAGGGTTGAAGCAAGGAAGTAGATCTATGAAAGAATACACAGAAGATTTTCACAAGATGATCATCAGAATGGGACATGCAGAGGCCAACAAGGAGAAGGTAGCCCGTTATCTTAATGGGTTACGGGCGAGCATTCAAGAGGAGTTAAGCCTGGTTAGAATGGCCACCATTGAGGATGCTTACCAATTTTCACTGAGAGTTGAAAAGAAGTTGAACAAAAGATTTGACAGTAAGCAAAAAGGACGAGGAGGTCAAAGTGGAAGGGGTAGCGGAAGATCTTTTGGAAGCCGAAATGAAGATGTGGGTACCAGTCGAAGCCAGAGGAATGATAACTTCTACCGCCCACGTGATCATAATGGTGGTGATCAAAGAGGTAGAGAATGAGGAAGATTTGGGCAAGGACCCGGAAGGGGTGGTTTCAGAGGAACTTGTTTCCGATGTGGTGAAGAAGGGCATCGAGCCTATGAATGTCCACAATACCAAGGAAGGAATGTCGTGCGAGGGTTGCGCATGTAGATGAGGAGGCTCAATCTGAGCATTCAGATGATGTTGAAAGGGGAGAAGCCCTAGTGGTTAGAAGAGCCCTGGTGACTGAAGAGAAGGAGCCAGAACAGAGGAAGAATCTATTTCGCACAAGGTGCAAGTGTGAAGACAAATGTTGTGATGTCATTATTGATGGTGGGAGCACTGATAATCTAGTGTTAGAGGAAATGGTTACAAAGTTGAAGCTGAAGAGGGAAAGGCATCCACACCCATATCGGATTGCCTGGTTGCAGAAAGACCACAAAGTTCTAGTCAATGAGCAGTGCCTGGTGAAGTTCAAGATCGGAAGCTATTGTGATGAGGTACTCTATGATATCATCCCCATGGATGCATGTCACATGTTGCTGGGGAGGCCATGGCAGTTTGACAGGCGAGCTGTACATGATGGCCATGCAAACACTTATTCCCTGATGAAGGATGGAGTCTGCCATAAGTTGAAACCCTTGAAGAAGGCTGAAGAAAAGGTATGCAGTAGTGCTAGAATTTGTTATTTTGATGGAAGGAAATTTTTAGAAGGCATGAAACATGAGCGTGTGTGTTATGCATTGATTCCTAAAATGGATAAGGAGGGTAGTGAGAAGGTTCCAGTAGAAGTTTCTGGGTTATTGAATGAGTTTCAGAATATTTTTTCTGATAATGTACCTGAGGGTTTACCACCAATGAGGAAGATGAGTCATCAGATTGACTTGATCCCAACAGCCAGTTTGCCAAATAAGGTAGCACATAGAATGACTCCTATAGAAAATGAGGAGTTGTTGAGAAAGGGTTTGATTCAAGAGAGTCTGAGTCCATGTGCAGTACTTGCAGTACTAGCACCAAAGAAGGATGGGGAGTGGAGGATGTGTACAGACTCTCGGGCCATAAACAAGATAACAATCAAGTATAGATTTCCCCTACCAAGGATGGATGACCTGATGGACTATTTGAGTGGAGCTCAGTACTTCACAAAGATTGATCTAAAGAGTGGATATCACCAGATTCCAGATTCGAGAGGGAGATGAATGGAAGACGCCTTCAAGACCAAAGAGGGCCTGTACGAGTGGTTAGTCATGCCTTTTGGGCTAACCAATGCACCGAGCACATTCATGCGGCTCATGAACGAGGTACTGAAAGAGTTCCTAGGAAGCTTTGTTATTGTGTATTTAGATGATATTTTGATATTCAGTAAGTCACTGGATGAGCATATAATGCATATTGGTAGAGTTTTAGAGAAGTTAAGAGAAGAGAAATTGTTGATTAATCTGAAGAAGTGTAGTTTTGTGAAGGAGTTAGTGTACTTGGGGTTTGTTGTCTTGACAGAAGGTCTCAAGATGGACCCAGAGAAGGTGAAGGCTATTCTGGAATGGCCTACCCCAAGAACTGCTATTGAGGTGAGATCTTTCCATGGTTTGGCTAGTTTTTACAGAAAGTTTATTAGAAACTTCAATAGTATTTGTGCACCCCTAACTGAAACAATTAGAGGGGATAGAAAAGAGTTCAAGTGGAGCACTGGAGCAACAAGGAGTTTTGATCTATTGAAGCAGAAGGTGACAGAACAACCTATTTTGGCTCTCCCGGATTTCAATAAGGTGTTTTTGGTGGATTGTGATGCCAGTGGTTGTGCCATTGGAGCAGTGTTAAGCCAGGAAGGTAAGCCCATTGCCTATTTTAGTGAAAAGTTAAATGATGCAAAGAGAAAGTACTTTGTATATGATCAGGAATTTTATGCAATAGTTCAAGCATTAAAGAAATGGAGGCATTATTTCTTGCCAAAGGAATTTGTTATGTATATTGATCATCAAGCATTGCAGTACCTGAGTAGTCAGGGAAAATTAAATAAGAGGCATATGAAATGGGTAGAATTTTTGCAGAGTTATACATTTGTTTTAAAACATAGGAGTGGGAAGTCAAATAGGGTTGCAGATGCCTTAAGTAGGAGGCATACATTGTTGATAGAAATGCAGATTGAGGTGGTTGGGTTTAGTGAACTCAAGACATTGTATCTGAATGATCCTAATTTTGCAAAGGCTTGGAAAGCTTGCAAGGAACCTGTTACAGTTGACAGGACAAAGTGGATGGATTTCATAATTCAAGAAGGCGTGTTGTTTAAAGGAAGTCAATTGTGTATTCCAAGGAGTTCCATGAGGGAGAACTTGATAAAAGGGAAACATAGTGGAGGAATGGCAGGACATTTTGGTCGAGATAAGACCATTTCCATTATCAATGAGCATTATTATTGGCCTCAGTTGTCACAAGATGTGAAGAAGTTTGTGCAGAGTTGCAGGGTATGTCAAATGGCTAAAGGAGGGAGTCAAAATATAGGGTTGTATCAGCCCTTACCTGTACCAGAAAGGTCATGGGAGGATATAAGTTTGGAATTTGTTCTTGGTTTTCCAAGGACATAGAGAGGGAATGATTCAGTATTTGTGGTAGTTGACAAGTTTTCAAATATGGCACATTTCATCCCATGCCAGAAGACCCATGATGCAGTCCACATTGCTGACTTGTTCTTCCGAGAGGTGGTGAGGCTACATGGTTTGCCAAAAAGTATAGTCTCAGATCGTGACACAAAATTTGTTGGATACTTTTGGAGGACCTTGTGGAAGAAGTTGAAAACAGAGTTGAAGTTTAGTTCTGCACACCATCCCCAGACTGATGGGTAGACTGAAGTTGTGAACAGGAGTTTGGGTAACCTACTGAGATGCTTCGTAGGAGATAAACCAAAGGGATGGGATTTGATCTTACCCCAGGCAGAATTCACTTACAACAATTCTGTCAATAGAAGCACTGGTAGATCACCATTCCGGATTGTGTATGGAAGTAGTCCTAGGACTGCTCCAGAATTGAGGAAGATGGACCAAGAGAAGAAGACAAGTGCTGAAGCTGAAGACTTTGCAGAACACATCAAGAATATGCATGAGACGGTAAAAGAACACATTAACAAGATGAATATGCGGTATAAGGCTAAGGCAAATCAAAAGAGGAGGTATAAGGAGTTTCAAATTGGTGATGAAGTGATGGTCCACTTGAGGAAAGAAAGGTTTCTAGTAGGAACCTATAACAAATTGAAGATGAAGAAATTTGGTCCCTGTAAAATTTTGAAGAGGCATGATTTAGGGAACGCATATGAGGTAGAGTTGCCAGATGGATTCAACATTTCCCCTGTGTTCAACATTGTAGATTTGACAAAATATCATGAGGGTGGCACAGAGGAAGTACCAGCAATGGAACAGTGTGGTATTCCAGCACCTACTTCAAAAAATGAGGAGATCGAAGAAATCTTGGATAGCCGTGTGGGAAAGAGTACTAGAAACAGGCAATATGAAGAATATCTGGTGAAGTGGAGAGGGGAGGCCTGTGGAAGATTCATCCTGGTTGTCTAAGGCAGAGGTTGATCATTTGGGTTTTCCTCAACCATCTGAGAAGTGACGGGGTCACTTTTCAAATTACCCTGGGTGTCTGATGTAGGAGCATCCAGTGGTGTAAGGGCAATCCTACATCACCCAAAAATATATTTACTTTCATTTAGATTTTTTTTTGTAGATGTTTTTTCATTTCTGGATACCCTTTTCGTGGAAGAAGAATTCCCAACTTTCAGAACTACTTTTCTGTTTTTTCTGCTCGACTACTATTTTTAGCAGGTATGATTTTGAAGGCGTGAGGAGATAGAAATTTAAGGGAAGCTTCAGGAGAGAATAATAAACACTTTGGTGAAAGAATCAGGCAAAGATCATTCCTGGTTCAAAAGTTATTCAAGTTTCAGTTTCTGCTTTTTGCCCTACAAAATTTTCGGAGCTAATTTTGAGGGACTTAAAGGCTCTGGATGGGCCCAAAAATTGGCGGAAAAAAAAAGTGGTTAGCCTTTAGGCCCTATTTTTTGGCACTTCATTTTCGCAAGACCTTTCCGAAAAAGTATTATCATTGAAGATCCGACGGTTAGATCTTGAGTTAGGGCTTCTGAAAGTTTGTGCATAATTAGAATGTTGTTTTTGGCTTCAAACGGAGAATTGGGCTATTTATGGGGTAGTTTCTGATTTTTGTGAGTAGTTTTTGGGGAAAGAAGATTGCATGTTGCGAATAGGGGAATTTCTGTAATTTCTTTTATGTAATTTGCATGTATTGCAGAACTCGAGGATTGGAGATCCTCTGCATGTAAGAATTTCATATTTTGAAAATAATAAGAATCTCTGGTTTTTCTGTGTGATTTTCTTGTGTCTCGGGTTGCACCCTCATCATCCAACAAGGTCAAAATAGAAAAAACTAACACCACCCAACATAAAACCACATAAAAACATAAACCACAAAAATAATACTCCAAAGGCAACACGGGCAAGGGAAGACAATGGGCATAGTGGGAGAGTGTCATCACATAGCCTTACATGGATTCATCGGACTACCTAACACCAGGAGCCACCTCTATCTATGGTTAACCTGACCGCCTATCTCAAGGTGTCACCCCATAGGGTGACTCATGTAGAGCCACTTACCTTTCGTAGAAACAAGGCAGTGACCTTACCAACCAAGTCCTTCCACCCATCCTTAGCCTTTGAGAGCACTAACGGTATAAGTGAGAATCATGTATAGTCTTGTTATGAGTTTAACTAACCCAATCCACTAGATTCTTTAATTAGGTTCTCACTTATTAAGGGAACTCTTCCATGGGTTATCCTAGTCCAGCCTCTTTGTGCGTCAGCCCCTATGAAGAGCCACTCTTCCTATGGTTACCCAAAACCAAAGTCAAGCCAAGGGGTGTACCTCATCACTCAAAAAACATAAAGGATATTCATTAAATAAAACACACAAGGCATGACCATATCGCGAACACATAATGTATCAAAGACCATGAATCAATGAGGTGCCACCCATGCACACATCATCAAGATCAATAGATAAGTACATCAACAAAATGGGCAAACACACAAATTCCCGTAACCTCTAAAGGTAAGTAAACATCTACCCAGGGACGAAACTAACACAAGGTTCCCTGAAATCACAAAACAAATTAAACCAAAATTCCAAACATAACAACATATAACTCTTCTTTAAACAAATAGGTCATCAACCAATTTTCTCATTTATAAAAAAAACACATTTAAACAATACATTATTCCAATTAAAATAATATTTCCAATCAATATAAAATTTAACATAAATTAACATATGGCAAGGTAAAAGCACAAAGTTGTGTCACACTTTATAAAGGAAACGACCAATGTTGATCCAACTTTTAAACTTGAATCACTAAAAAGTAGCATATATGTTTTGAATTTTTAAATGATGTAAACTAGTAAAATATGTATTTTTTAGTATATTTAATGTTTTTATTTTTTATAAGAAATTAAAATATTATTTTAAACTATTTTTTCATAAATTAACACTATAATTTAGTTGCTGATAAAATGCTAAAAAATGAAGTTGCACGGGACATCAAATTTTTTATAGTAAATTTTATTTTATTTTCTTTCAATTTTGTTGTGTGTATTTATAACTTGAAACTTTATTGCATGGATATATTTTTTTCCAATTTTGATAAATATATATTTGTATATAAGTATTAAAATGTGTGTGAATAAAAAACAACTGTTTTCATCGGACGTCAACATTCATATTAAATATTTATCTAAAATGGAAAAAATAATTATACCATCTTGTAATAGATTCTTTAATCTAGTGCATCATATTTTTGTCAAAAAAATTTAATAAGTTTTAGTATGTTTCCTTGGCATGGTAATCAACCTAATATTTTTTTGCTAATAACCTACTTTTAGTATAAATAAAAATAAAAATAATAATAATAATTAAACTATTAAAATAAATATATATTTGAAAACTACACTTATGGAACTACAAAAGGGTATTTTTACATTTAAAAAAAAATGTTATTTACATGAGGAAGAGTTATTAAAACTTCAAGTTTTTCAAATAATTTTTTTTTTTGGTAAATTGGACTCAAAGTGGTGCTCCATATATTTTTAGCCAACAATTTTAGTTGAATAAATTGTGGAAGTATCTAACTTAGCTAGAATGAATCTTAATAGGTCATATGTTTTACCAAAATTGATTTTTAGTTAGAAATTCTTAAATTCAGTTGTGTTGATATGTTGGTTGAAAGTGTGACACAACTTTGTGCTTTTACCCGACATATCGAAGAATAATTCATCATTTCAAAATTAGCTAATACAGATAACTACAATTTGTACACATCTAAAAATGGTCACGGTTAATCAAACCTGTTAATTAATTAAATATTAATTATTTAATTAATATTCTTAAGTCATCTACATATAAATAGATTTAATTATTTATTTATATTATTCAATTCTTCTAGTTTAATTAAATAAATAAGTTTATTTAATTATTGATATCTTCCTCTTAATTAATTAAATAAATTCTATAATTTATTTATATTACTTATCACATTATTCTAAGTTTGAATTTTTAAATTCAAATAATGGAATATTCTTCTAAATCCATTCCCTACATTTAATTAAATATTCCAAATATTTAATTAGAAGTTTTCTTTTCCATATAATTAAATATTCTAAAAATATTTAATTAAACGCTTCATTTCTAATTCTTTTTTCTTTCCACTTAATTAAATATTTCAAATATTTAATTAAAAACTTTCTTTCTTCCATAATTAAATATTCTATAATATTTAATTAGAAACTTTCTTTTTTTCATACTTAATTAAGTATTTTATATATTTAATTAAAGTGCTTTTATCATCTCCCACACATTTTTAAATATTGTTTATTTAATTATGGATTTTTTCTTAACTATCAACTAACTATTCATAAGTGAAGTGCACAAATGACAACTTTCCTTCATTTTTGAATGGAAAAGGTTGTGTTTGAGGAAACATCTCCCATCTTTTTCTCAACTTTCCATATTCCTCTCAACTTCTCAATCTCACACCACTCATCCTAACAAGTTTGAATCTCAACCGTTGATCCTTGCTAACTGGATTTTTTCCTTCAAAAATCTATAAATGCAACCCTCTTATGAGTTGAAAAGGACCCCGAATCCTAGATTTCATATGTAGTTACTATAGTTGCATTAATCAACATTCTAGCATCATAGCATTTTATTATTTCAATTTCATAGCTTAAATCATATAACAATACACATGCATTTTCAATCAATCTCGTTCTCCTAAGTTGTCATTTCAGCAAGTTGTTGCTTACACAACGGAGAGCCAGCAACTTTAATCAAATCTTTGGAGATAGAGGACAATGAGATGAATTTGAAGAAGTTGTTTTCATTAGAGTTTGTATTTATGTTTTCTAATTAGTTTTCTTTCAATATAATGTCTTATTGGTGTGTTAGTTTACATTTTAATTAAGCACGCATATTCTAACAACACACAATTTATACCATTTCATTCTAACTCATAAATACATTACGAAAATTAAGTATTTTATATTAAGTAAGAAAATAATTATAAATATTTTCTGAATATTTTCATAAACTCATCTTACACAAATATTGTTTATCTCATTTTATTTCTTTTACTAATTCAAAATAATCTTTAAATCTAATTTCCCATAATCATTAAATCTAAATTTACATATTCATTCCTAAATAAGAGTTTAATAAATTAATGCTCTAATATGAGTTTTATCAAAATTATATTTATGTTCAATTATTTCAGAAATAGAAAAATCACACATGCACAACTACAAATACATATATCTAATTATACACACACACAGATATATATATAACTGACATTAAAACTTAAATCATTTTACTATGTTGGTGCTACTATAACATATCACCAAAAAGCAGATTTAATAAATCAATATCTCCATATAGAATCCACATATATATATAATATAAAACTCAAATGAAATATACATTGCAAATATCATGGAGTCCATAAAAATATACAGAATTATTAATACGTAGACCTTCACACAATATATATATAAAGCAAATGGTATAAGAAAATGTAAGGGGCACAATCCCTTGAATGGCTGCACACAACAGCCATTCACAAGGAGGATGGGAAGCAACAAACAAATGGGGTATGGGAAGAATGGGGATGCCAATGGCGTTAAACACATCCACCCCAAAATTTAAACAAAACCCAAGAGAAATTTGAATGCCAACAAGAATAATTTTAGACCTCACATATATATATATAAACACATAAGCAACAGGAAAGCGGGTACATCCCAACGCACGATATCAATCCAGAAAACAAGAACCAGAATGGCGAAATGCAGCAATAAAATAAAACAAGGAAGATCTCTGGTTAAGGAGAAATTACAATGTAACTGGCTGAGAAATTTCAATGGACGAAATGGATTCAAAGCAGAGACAATTATACGAGAATGAAATGAGTTTCCAGATGCTTTTCCAACCAAATTCATAAAACAAAAATAATTAATGACATGATGATGGAGTGGGCAAAGAGGTAGATAAAATAAAAAGATTACAGATGGAATTTGAGCAACAACTAAGACAAACAAATTAATAATAACAAAAATTTAAAAGCTCACAAAGATACATTATACTTTGCACATAATTTTTTTTCAATAGACAAATAATACAATTTTGCAATTTGCATTTCTCTTTTAACAGAAAAGAACAAACATAATAGAGTTTTATGTTGCTACCTGGAGTCCTTCGCCTAACAAATAATCGAAGACAAATTATTGTTTTGAACGTTTCCAGCAAGCTACGTTCTTCCTCAAATTTCTGAGATCCAATTTTTTGAAGAACCAAATTTCCAGAGCAAAACTTTTTTTTTTATTTTTTTTCAAAAGAAATAGAGAGTTACAATTTTTCCAGAAAACTCAAAAACAAATTGCAAAGAGAAATTGCTTTCCTCTGTCTCTACTCTTTTCGAAAAGCCACCAAAATGGATATAAAATCTAGAAAAGGTAAAATTCAGAAAGTTGCCATCAATTTCCAAAATTTAATGCACATGAAAATAGCCACTTCCAATTAATTTCATTTCTTCCAATTCAAAAATAGGCATTTTCTCCCAATTTCCATTTCTAACTATTTCTTCAAAAATTTAAACAATATAATTTCATGCTAAAATATAATTAGCTCTATGATGATAAATATTATCATAAATAAATAATTTACACTATGCAACATTTAAATTTATAATTTAATATTAAATTAAATAACTCAATGTTATAATTAATCACAATAATAATAATTCAAAATATTTTAATTAAATATCTTATAAACACAACTTATTAATATACATATATTTAAATTAGATGGTATTCCCATAAATAATTTAAAATATGTAATATTAATAAGGAAATTAATGTCCACTTAAAATAAATAACATTATCTAGCACATTTTATTTGCTAAAATAATTAATGACATTTACGAAAAAATACAATTTAATTATTAAACTATCCTCTTCAAAGAATATCATTTAACTGAAGTAATCTATTTAATGCTATCCAAAATAGCCATATTCAAAACCTTTAACAATCATTGCTAAAACCATGAAAATAAATAACTCGAAATTAAACAATACTCACACGAACGAGGTAGGATAGACAACATTGATAAAAAATGACAAAACAATGGACACAGACGGAGGTACTTTCTTATCAACTCCCTAACCACATCAAAACCATTGGGTATGTAGGGCGTGCTTAGACTCAAAAATGCGAGTGGAGTCGGTGCCCGATACCTGCAGTCCTGCATAACACAAAATGTTGAAACAACATATACATATACATATAAACATGTAATCAAACTCACCGTGAAAGATAATTGCAGTGAGGCAAGACGCTTATGGATGAGTGATGCAACACTGTCTCTCTCACCCGAATCATAAATAGTAATCAAAACATAAACAACATCATCATCATAAAGCAATCAGTAATCATAATATAAGCATAAATATCCAACACATGTGTCCACATATCATAGGAAAAAAAGTAGAACTGTCTGCCAACCAAAAACTATGATGAAACAAATGTCTATCAAAGTATCAAGTATGCATCAAAACGTAACCAAACCCAAACAGTATCAAATCACACACAAAAAAGTATCATAAATGTATCAGTAACATGAGAGGCACTACATCCTCCCCTCTAAAACTAGGCTTACTCCTGGAAGCCAAAAATGAAATAAGGAAAACATTCTCGGATGCAGAATGCATCCTCCCACGTGGCTGAGGACTCATCATTATGGTCCCATTGGACCCGCACCTAATAAATTTATCTACCCCTAAGAACGAGCCTCTTGTGTTGAAGAACGACCATGGGTTCTAGTGTGATCTACCTGTCCTCGACTTGTAAAGCATTCCAATCTAGTACATGAGATATATCAGGAAAATAAGGCCTAAGAATAGAAATGTGGAACACATCTTGTATGCGCGATAGGCTGGGCAACAAGGCTAAACGATAAGAAACGGGCCCACAAAATGAGGTGCCAACTTGGAGCCTTTTCTATAATAGATAGGACTATTTCATGGAAGCACTCGAAGAAACACCCGAACACCCACTATAAACTGATGATCAACCCTATGAGCATCGACATAATTCTTCTACCTATCCTGAGCCACTACCAAGTGTTCTCTAATGCAAGTGACTTGCTATTCCTTATCCTGTAGCATCTTTAGCCCAAGAAGAACCCTATCCTCAAGATGGTCCCAACTTAAAAGAGATCGACATAGGTGACCAAACAATGCCTAGAATGGTGGCATCTTGATCAAACTTTGGTAACTGTTATTATAGGAAAACTCAACCTAGTGCAAATATTCTTCCCATCAAGATTGTTGATCCATAACATACATACAAAGCATGTCCTCGAGAACCTAATTGACCCTCTAAGTCTGACCATCTATTTTTAGATGGTAAGCAGAATTGAAGTTCAATTGAGTTGCTAAGGCACGCTGCAATGATGTCCACAAAGAAGAAGTGAAATTTGGATCTCTGTCAGAAATGATTCTTTATGGGATTCCATGCAACCTCACAATATTATCCATGAAAATTTTGGCCATAGACAATGTAGTATAGGATGACCAAATGGGAGAGAAATGTGCCACCTTGGTCAACCTATCAACAATGACCATAATGGCATCATGTCGATGTGAAGTCAAAGGCAACCTGACAATGAAGTCTATGGATATAATATCTCATTTCCATTCAGGAACTATAGTGGGCTGCAAAAGACTTGTGGTATGATGGTGCTCTTCTTTACCCTCTAACACTCAAGGATTCTCTCCACAAGATCTTCTATATCTTTCTTCATTCCTGCCCAAAAATACAACATACAAAGATATGCATACTTATTTTTAACTCTCAGATGAGCCAAATAGGGAGCCCGATGTGCTTCAATCATGATTACGATATGAAGACCCTCTACAAAAGGTACATATATGTGACCTGAACATCACAAAATTCCATTAGACTTAGGAGTATAAATAGAAAATATTCCCTCTAACACTCTACCCGACTCAATATATGACTTCACCTCCTAGAACTAGTTGTTCGAAGGAAGTGCTACAAGAATTTGACCCTTTAAGTCCACCTCAAGAGTCATAGAGGATAACTCATGTCGGTGATGGCTTAGAGCATCTACCAACACATTCTCCTTGCCTTGGATGTACTTTACCTCAAAATGATACTCATAGAGGAACTCCATCCATCTCCTTTGCCTAGCATTGAGATTTAGTTACGTGAAGATATATTGCAAGTTGTGATGGTCACTATGCAGCTCAAACCTATGCCCCAGTAAGAAATGCCTCCACCTTACCAGAGCATGAATAATGGTGGCCAACTACAAGTCATGTGTAGGTTAATTTATCTTATGTTCCTTGAGCTTACGTGACTCATATGCTATCACCCAGTCGTCTTGCATCAAAACAACCCCTAACCCTTCCAAGGATGCATCTGTTCAAACCATAAAGTATCGAGTCGATTAGGAACAACAAGAATAGGTGCCCTGGTCAGCTTCTCTTTAAGAGTTTGAAAATATGACTGACACTTTTCATACCAATCATACTTCTTTACTTTCCTCTACAAAGAGGTGATGGGATGTGCGACCTTTGAGAACCCCTCTACAAACTATTGGTAGTAGCCCGCCAATCCCATAAAGCTATGAATTTCTGAAAGATTTGTGGGAGAAAGCCAATCTCTAATAGCTTGTATCTTTGAGGGATCCATGAAAATACCTTCTTTTGAAATAACATGCCCCAAGTATTTCAATTATGTCATAAAAACCACACTTTGCCAAGTTTGCAAACAACTGGTTATCCCTCAAACACTACAATGTCAGCTTCAAATGTTCCTCATGCTCCTCCATCGTTCTAGATTAGATTAGTATTTCATCAAGTAACACAAGCAAAAATTGGTCCAAGTAGGTCTGGAAAACACCATTCATTAAGATCATGAAAATTGAGGGTGCATTTGTTAACCCGAACGTAATGACAATGAATTCATAATGTCTGTATCGGGTACGAAATGTAGTTTTGTGAATATCCTCCTCGGCAATCCACAACTGATGGTATCCTGACTTGAGGTCAATTTTAGAGAATACCTTCACTCCATTGATCTTGTCAATCAAATCATCAATCCTCAACAAGGGATAGCGATTCTTCACTATCAACTTTTTTAGTTATCTGTAATCAATACACAGATGAAGCGAACCATTATTCTTTTTTATGAATATGTCTGGTGCTCCCCAAGGGGAAACACTAGGATGGTCAAACCCTTTTGTAAGAAATTATTCCAACTGCAAATGGAGCTCTTGAAGCTCTTGAGTTTTCATCCTATAAGGAGCCTTAGAGATAGGCTCAACTCCCAGAATGAGATCAATTCTGAAGTTGATGTCATGCTTAGGTGGCATCCCTAGAATCTCGCTTGGAAACACATCAGAAAACTACTTAAGGAAAGGATAATCATCTAAAGTCACTTATCAACTCTCCTTTGTATCGAGTTCATTAACCAAGATTGCAAACATCTAACACCCTTCATAGAAGCACTTCTTCAACTCCATTGCAGAGATCATCTGTAAGGAGATGGGCTTCTGAATGCCAACAATTTCAACCTCTCCTCCGAAATCATCTAGACAATGAATAGACTTACGATGATAGTCATTTTTTTCCTAGCGTGCACTTGGCCAATCCATCCTGAACACAACATCATAAGAACCCAAGGGAAGAATCTAAAGATCCACCAAACTTGCAACTGAACCAAACTCTAACCTACAACTCAGAATAAGAGACTCCATCGACACCTTCACACCAGAGGCCAATTCAACTCACCACTTAACGCCTTGCTTTTCCACCACCAGACTACAATGCTTAACTACTGAAGGGGAAATAAAGGAATCTGATGCACCAAAATAAAAAAGTATAGAAATAGGAGTGCCTTATAACACACTTGATACCTCCACCATAGTACCCTAGTGATCAGCCTAGCGATTGTCAACCATGATAAAAATTTGATGTGACTTGCTAGTATCTCCAACCATCAGCTCTGACGCTATTGGACTCTTACTAAATCCTGCAATGCTCCTCTATAGGCATTGTCTGGCAATATGTCCCTACTGACCATAGCTGAAACAACCAATACCATGGCCAAAACCTCTAACACCCATCATAGCATTAGACTATTGCTAGCTACCTCGACTGGGTGTAGACTGTGTAGACCATGTTGGTTGCTCAAAACGGTTACTTTATGTTCTCTACCAATTACAATTTTTCCTTGACTAAAATCTTCTACCCTGCTGAGAATGAGAGGACTTATTCTTCAACTGGAACTGTTGTTGTTGTTGCTTTCCACCCTTAGCGGGTGCAGATTGACCCTTGGAAAGGCCTGTAGCTTGAGACTACCCACCTTGGGAACCAAAGCCAGAAGTAGGTGTACTATCGATCTGAACTCCAGTGTGATCTCTTAATGCCAGGGTCAAATTTTCCTCCATAAGATGAGTTTTCTCTACAACAACCTCCATAGTCTTCAGCTTGAAGAATCAGACACCTTCACTAATTTGGACATTCATACCCCTAATTGTACAAGCATAGTCTCATCATTACCAATCTCGACGTACTGCTCTATGAACATTGCCATCTACCTTAAATCATGAAATTCATTTTCACAATGCTACCTCTAGTGATCAAATAAGAAACGGGCTCTAAACCACTCCAAAAAAAAATCCCAAGTCACTAAACTGATTTCAAGGTGCAATTTATGCTCTTCTAGTCACCACCATGTGGATGCAAATCCTTTGAGCTACATGATGGTGCACCTTTCCCTAGTATTGTTGGCATAGGGATGCATAGAAAAGCATTGATCCAGATCAATAAGCCAAGTTTCTGCCTCCAATCCTCCACCTAATCCATCATATGTGGGAGGGCGTGCCCTGACGAGGTCTCTCATATGACTTGCGGCCACAACATCCTGATCTACTAGTATCTCATTCCTCCTCAGTGATCATTTTATCTCTGATCACCCATTTCTCTTCCTACCTAGGACCCAAACAACTAGTAACCTCTTCAAACAACTATCGTAACTTCTCACCACCCTGTATCGGTTGCTCTAGGTTTGAGCCTTCACTTGCAGGGTTGTAACACCCTACCATGCAAACCCCATAGGACACAACAACTAACATTAACCATAATTAAATAATAATCAACATTAATGTAATCTATATAACATCAACCTAGTCCCATGGGGTTATATGGTGTGCTACTCGAAATGAACCCAACCAAAAACATCGTTAAAAAAAACCAAATTAAATAAAAAATAGAAGTGTGATTATGAAATGACATAAATATTGCATACATTCAATCATAAATAAGATAGATAAATAAATACAAGAATATCATATTATTGCATTACAACTTCCAAGCTCATAATTACATTCGTGAAACATATTTCCACATATAAAACACATTAAGAAACTAGTAATACATTACAAAGATGCTTCCCTTATAATAACGCGAAGTGTACAACAATATCCGAAATGATAGAAAAATGAAGAATATAATACATAATGTGATACAATTTTCCTTTGTGTGAAGCTCTGAGATCACAGCATCTACCTCTGCATCATGATCACCACTTGGGAACCCAATGTGTGTGTAGCACGTTCCACTCAACCTTGTGAACCTGAAGGTCCACCCCCTGTGCAAGGAGTTGATAATAAAGTACCCACATCTAACAAGGTCAAAACATAAAAGACTAGCACCACCCAACACAAAACAACATAAAACATAAAACAACACAAATAATACACTAGAGACAACACTAGCAAGGGAAGACAATGGGCATAGTGGGAGAGTGTCATCATATGGCCTTACATGGATTCAATTGACTACCTAACACTAGGAGTCGCCTCCATCTATGGTTAACCTAACAGCCTATCTCAAGGTGTCGCCCCATAGGGTGACTCATGCAGAGCCACTTACCTTTTATGGAGACAAGGCAGTGACCTTACCAACCAGGTCTTCCCACCCATCCTTAGCCTTTGAGAGCACTAACGATATGAGGGAGGCATAGGTTTAGTCTTGTTATGATTTTAACTAACCCAACCCACTAGACTATTTAATTAGGTTATCACTTATTAAGGAAACTCTTTCATGGGTTATCCTAGTCCATCCTCTTTGTGCATCGTCCCCCATGAAGAGCACTCTCCCTATGATTACCCAAAACCAAATTCAAGACAAGGGGTGTACCTCATCACTCAAAAAACATAAAGGATGTTCATTAAATAAAACACATGAGGCATGACCATCTCACGAACACATAATGTATCAAAGACCATGAATCAAGGAGGTACCACCCATGCACACATCCTCAAGATAAATAGATAAGTACATCAACAAAATGCGCAAACGCATAAATTCCCCTAGCCTCTAGAGGTAAGTAAAAATATACCCAGGGAAAAAAATAACACAAGGTTCCCTAAAATAACAAAACAAATTAAACCAAAATTTTAAACATAACAACATATAACTCTTCCTTAAACAAATAAATCATCAACCAATTTTCTCATTTATAAACAAAACACATTTAAACAATACATCATTCCAATTAAAATAATGTTTCCAATCAATATAAAACTTAACATAAATAAACATATGGCATATCAAAGAATAATTCATCATTTCAAAAATAGCTAATACAAATAACTACAAGTTATACCATTTCATTCCAACTCATAGATACATTACGGAAATTAAGTATTTTATCTTAAACTAAGAAAATAATTATAAATATTTTGTGTATATTTTCAAAAACTCATCTTACACAAATATTTATTATCTCATTTCATTTCTTTTACCAATTCAAAATAATCTTTAAATCTAATTTCCCATAATCATTAAATCTAAATTTACATATTCATTCCTAAATAGGAGTTTAATAAAATAATTCTCTAATCTGAGTTTTATCAAAATTATATTTATGTTCAATTATTTCAGAAATAGAAAAATCACACTTGCACAAATACAAATATATATATAATTATATATATATACACACACACACACACATATATATGTGTGTGTATATATACCTAACATTAAAACTTTAATCCTTTTACTATGTTGGTGCTACTGTAACATATCACCAAAAAAGAAGATTTACTAAATCAATATATCCATACATAATCGACATATATATATAATATAATATAATAGTCAAATTAAATATCCATTGCAAATATCACTATTTTCATAAAAATACAAAGAAGTATTAATACGCAGACCCTCACACAATATATATATAAAGCAAATGGTATAAGAAAATGTAAGGGGTGTGGCCCCTTGAATGGATGCGCAAAGCAGCCATAAATTGTTGCGCAGTCATTCACAAGGAGAATGGGAAGCACCGAACAAATGGGGTATGGGAAGAATGAGGACACCAATGGTGTTAAACATGGCCAACCAAAAATTTAATCAAAACCCAAGAGCAATTTGAATGCCAACAAGAATAATTTCAAACCTCACAATATATATATATATATATAATGCATAAGCAACAGGAAAGCGGGTACAGCCCAGAGCATGATATCAATCCAGAAAACAAGAACCAAAATGGCGAAATGCACCAACAAAATAAAATAAGGAAGATCTCTAGTTAAGGGGAAATTACAATGTAACTGGCTGAGAAATTTCAATGGATGATATGGATTCAAAGTGGAGACAATTACATGAGAATGAAATGAGTTTCCAAATGCTTTGCCAGCCAAATTCATAAAACAAAAATAATTAATGAAACAATGATGGACTGGGAAAAGAGGTAGACGAAATAAAAATATTGAAAACGACATTTGAGCATCAACTAAGACAAACAGATTCACAATAACAACAATTCAAAGCTCATAGAGATACATTATTCTTTGCACAAAAAATTTTTTCGATAGACAAATAATACAATTTCACAATTTACATTTCTCTTTTACTAGAAAGGAACAAACATAATAGATTTTTTTGTTGCTACCAGGAGTCCTTCGCCTAAAAAATAATCAAAGATGAATTACTGTGTTGAACACTTCCAGCAAGCTACGTTCTTCCTCAAATTTATGAGATCCATAGCTATCGAATCCAATTATTTGAAGAACAAAATTTCCAAAGAAAAACTAATATTCTTATTATTATTATTTTCAAAAGAAATATAGAGTTACTGTTTTCCCAAAAAACTCAAAAATGAATCGGAAAGAATTTTTCTTTCCTCTATCTCTACTCTTTTTGAAAAGCCACCAAAATGGATATAAAATCCAGAAAAGGTAAAAATCAGAAAGTTTCCATCAATTTCCAAAATTGACTCCACATGAAAATAGCCACTTGCAATTAATTTCATTTCTTCCAATTTCAAAATAGGCATTTTCACCCAATTTCCATTTCTAACTATTTCTTCAAAAATTTAAACAATATAATTTCATGCTAAAATATAATTAACTCTATGGCAATAAATATTGCCATAAAATAATAATTTACACTATGCGACATTTAAATTTATAATTTAATATTAAATTAAATAACTCAAAGTTATAATTAATCACAATAATAATAATTCCAAATATTTTAATTAAATATCTTATAAATACAACTTATTAATTTACATATATTTAAATTAGATGGTATTCCCATAAATAATTTAAAATATGTAATATTAATAAGGTAATTAATGTCCACTTAAAATAAGTAACATTATCTACAACATTTTATTTTCTAAAAGAATTAATGACATTCATGACAAATACAGTTTAATTATTAAACTATCCTCTTCAAGGAATATCATTTAACTAAAGTAATCTATTTAATGATATCCAAAATAGCCATATTCAAAATCTTTAACAATCATTGCTAAAACTATAAAAATAAATAACTTGAAATAAAATAATACCCACACGAACGAGGTAGGATAGATGACATTGATAAAAAAATGACAAAACAATGGACACAAATGGGGGTACTTTTTTATCAAATCCCTAACCACATCAAAACCATTGGGTATGTAGGGCGTGCTCAGACTCGACAATGCGGGTGGAGTTGGTGCCCGATACCTACAGTCCTACATAACACAAAATGTTGAAACAACATATACATATACATATAAAATCATAATCAAACTCACCATGAAAGAGAATTGCAATGAGGCAGGGCGCTCATGGATGAGCAATGCAACACTATCCCTCTCACCCGAATCAGAAATAGTAATCAAAATTTAAACAACATCATCATCATAAAGCAATCAGTAATCACAACATAAGCATAAATATCCAACACAAGTGTCCACATATGTGAAGAAGAAGAATTGTTCACCAACCAAACAACATGACAAAACAGATGTCTATCAAAGTATCAAGTATGCATCAAAACGTAACCAAACCTAAACACACACAAAACAGTATCATAAATGTATCAGTAACACGAGAGGCACTATAAATCTTTCCTTAAGTGTGGTGTCATTTAGGGAACTATTGTAGTCTCTTGTTAGGCCTTGTAAAAACCAAAATGTGTTGTTCCTCTTAATTTTCGTATTTTCTTGCTTAGGGAAAGAGTTAGGGGTGTTGGGGAGGTTTTAACATTCCTCCCTACCTTCTCCTTCGCTTCTCGGCACTGTTCAACAATTGGGGAAATGAAACTCTTTGTTTGACTGCAAGTCATGTTTTGTCATTTTTTAGTTCATAGGTGGTTCCTTATTGCTAAGGGGTCCTAGAGGTCACTCCCTAGTCCAAGGAAGATCATTGGCCAAGATAATATCACCCCTGCAAGGACACCATTGTAAGAAAATTGTTTCAGTGACATAATCACCCAAAATGGACTCAAGAACCATAAATGGACACAAGAACCCGCCAAGGACACCAGTATTGGGTGCTAGTGTCCTAAGATGTGCATCTATCTATAATAATGTTAGTATCAGGTAGTTTGGGGTCTCACATGGGAAAACTTTGTGAATGGAAATTATTCTCCATGTTCTTGAGATTCTAGGGATGTTTTGAGCATGTCCCTATGTTTTTTCATTTGGAAGTTATGGTATCTTTTGCATCATGTGTTGTTCCTTCCAAAATAATTTTTTTGGTTGTCAAAGCTAGGGCTAAGGATATTGTTCACCCAGTATTTTGAAGACTTCAAAAGGTTGAAATTCTTCATTTTTGACATTTTTTATGCTCTCAACATTCCTCATAAGTCAAGGGGTGTTTTTCAATAGTATTATTCTTCTTGTGTGATTTCACATTGCAATGAGATGTCATGTGTTGAACTATTGCACCTAGTTGCACTAATGTTTCATAAGTGTTGTACAATTTATTTTTAAGAAATTCTTGCATGTCTATTTGAGTTAATGTTTTATGGGTTCCATGGTGGGGCATTACAAAACATTGGAGAGGTTAAGGTAGGTTAGAGAATAGTAGAGTGTTGATATATATATATAAATCAAAATTCCAATGCTTGAATTGAATTAAACCCTAATGTGTAACTTGTTTGCAATAATAAGATTGTTTCATTGTGTGAGCTAATATTATTTGATGTTTTAATATGTTGAGTGTCATCATTTGCTGTTTGTTTGTATAGTATTTAATTAGACCAAGTTCAAACATGCACGCATCACATAAGGATTGAAATATAATTACATAATCATGAATGCACAAGCATGAGGTCTTAATGCATATTCAAAAAATATAAAACTATATTCTTTAAGCTTGTATTCACTTAGAAGTGATGGACAAAATACTTGGCCATCAAATAAATGTGAATGAATTGATAAGGAAGATAAATGAACCACTTTATAACATAATACCTCAATGAGTGCAAAAAAAAATTATTCAATAACTTATCTTCATAAACACTTTATCCAAACATAAAACTATAAAATATCTCAAATGTGTATGTGTGTCACTCAAGTTCCATTATACATCTCAACGCATGGTGCCAAAAAACCAATTGGTAATTGATAATTAGCTATCACAAAATCAAGATGAATATGTTGTGCTTCAATACATTCATCCTTATCATTCCATAAGGCATGCCATCAACCTTGCACTATATCCTAGGGTGATCCCACAATAATGGTTTACACTTTTTGGGACATCCTGATTTTTGCTGAAATCACATATTTTTAGAAAATATAATGATTTAAACCTTGAAAAGTTCCAATTGAAGAGGGTTTGATCAAACCACCTTAGATCAAACCCCCTTGGATAGAACCCCACTAGTTTTAGACCATACCTATAATGGAGTCTCCTTTGCACCTATCAAAATGTAGATAAAAAACCACTTTTGATTTACCTTTTGGGGGATCAAATGAATTCATCCAAAGTTTATTTTTTGTAAGTATTTAGTCCTTATTATAAGCTTCCCAAAAACTAATAATTTTAAATATATTTAATTTGATTATTATATTTATTTATTTTTCTTATGAATGTAGGTTTTTCACCAAAAATTAAGCTCTTTATTCTAAACATGTGGAAAATTAGTAAATTATCAAAAAAAATTCTAAAATATATGTTTGGGCTAGGTATTGATGTCCTTGATCTAGTAAATAGATAAATAAATTTTGATACATACAAAAAAAGTTATGTTGTTTACAGTCCACCTATGTCTAAATTATAATTGGTTTGACTTCAAAACTTGATTAAGAAAAAAATATTCAATAAAACACTATGAAACCAAATGAACTTGTTAGATATTGTAGTTACAAAGTTAAATTTGAAAAAAAAATTAAAAAAATTATCCTTCATAGAAAAAAACGTATCTCCATTACGGTGAGCATCACTCTTTAAAAATGGTGTTTACTAATAAAAACTAATTTTTAAAGGAGATGGAAAAAGAAATTCAATCTGATTCAAAAAAAAATTAAAAATATGTATTTAGAATCTACAAACAAAATTTCACAAATCACAAGTTTGCATCATCTTCAAATTCCTCATGGTTTAGCAGCTATAGGTACCCGAAAGTGAAGATTTAGTTAAAAAAAAATCAGTTCAATGTCTAGTTTGGCCAAAAATTATAAACCGGTATTGTGGGATCACCCCCTATTAATTTTTTGAATGATTTTATCAAGGGTGGAAGTAGTGATGGTAGTGGAGTGAACATGAGAAACAATGGATGGAGCATATATGATGCAGGAGAATCACTCAAACATGTGTTTATGATGTTTTTCTTTGATGATAAGAGTTTAGATTGAGTTTTTTCAGGTTTAGGAGGTCCACTGGGATCATAATCCAATGGTTTAGATAGATTGAATAGGGTAGAAATTCAAATTTTTGGTTTCTCGCCAAAAAGGAAAATTTGAATTCCTAGAGAGTTTAGACTTGTTACAAGGCTGAGATTTGTTTCTCAATATGTTTTTTTATTTCATAAGCATAATAAGGTCTTAAAAGGACCATGGACAGCATGTAAGGTCTTTTTTACTTGTTTTTTTTCCTTAGGTCTTGGTTAAAAGTTGCAAAAAGTGTATACTTTTACAAGTTGATGCATAGCTTATTATGGTGTTTTTAGGTTTTGATAAAAAAACACAAATGTAACTTGATGGAAACAATTTGTAATGGATAATTCACACCAAAAATATGAAAGGGCACAATCCAAGAAATAGTTAGAGGAGCTATTTGATGAAATGTGCAGTTTGAAACTCTTTTTGTACATCCTTGTACGGTCAAGTTGTAGGTATATTTTTGTGTGGTATGATAATGGAATGTCTTAAAGTTCAAATTCAATTTTTTTTAGGTGATTTCATTGAGTTTTTCTCATGTTATGATCAAAATACTGCTAGTTGTTATGTTCTAAAACTAGGGATTCCAGTGGTAAAGATTTGCCCATAACTTTTGTTCTAACCATGGGAAGAATATAAAACTTGGTATAACTCTTTATTTAATTGTTTCCAAAGGATATACCAAAGGAGAGGTCTTGAAAGTGTTGTAGGTGAAATTTATGTAGGTTTGTGTGTAAGAGGGACTAGTAAACCTTATAAACCCTTAAGGGTTTAGTGATTTTTTGTCTTTTTTGAGTTGTCATAGTGGAGCTAGGGTTTGATAAGACCCTATAGAGGTTGTTGAACGTTGGTGAATCTTGAGAAGGTGGAAAGGAAGATTTGCATCATCCCAAATAGCAGTAGGTTTGTTTAAGGGTTTGAGCCTAGGAATTAGGCTTGTAGAGCAGTCTTCAAAGCATAATCTGATTCTTCCATTGAAGGGCCAAATTGAAATATTGGAGATTGAAGCCTTACATTTTCCCTTGTTATTTATTATCCAAATATTATTTAGGTTTTTTTCTCTACATCAATATAGAAGGTAAGGAATGTGGAATGGATTAAAACATGTAATGTGAGGAAGGGGCATAGCGCTAGCAAGAAGTTGGATTAAAAAGGAGAGGAATGCATGATGCTAGTAGGATAGGATGAAATCATGAAACTAATAGGGTGAATATGAGGAGTGTGTGAAAAAATAGTGGGATGGGGGCTATTCATGACACTAAAGGCACAAACATAAGGAGTAACACACTAGTTATAAGGGCGAACAAGGGAAACATTAAAAATAGGAGTAATAATAGAAATTTAAGTTGAATAGAAAGGGGGAAGATGCATGATGGAAATAATTTTAATAGCTAACCTTAGCACCAATTCCTTGAAGAATTTCTAGATAATAGGGCATTTGAATCAATAATTTGTGAAGATCATCCACCAAGTATGTGAGACTACAAAAAGTAGATAAATTAGCAAGTTTAATAGAAAGTAATAGTTTAGTGATAGAAATTTCTTTCCTATCCATTTGTTCCAAGTATGCCTCATTATAAAATACATCTTCATAATTAGTATTATCCATCCATCAATTAAAATTTATAATCTCATTCTGACTCTTAGCCATTGTAGAATTAAAATAAATAATTCTTCTCAAAGGGAGAGTGGGATGATAACGAAACTTTGACATAAATTCAATACAGAAACCCTAAAAAAATAATGATACTAGAATAGGATCTTATAAAATAGAAAAATAAGAAATTTTTAATCTACAAAATAAAATTACAACTAAAAAAATAAACCCTAAAGGCCAATACCTAAGAGGGTGTAAGAGTGGGAAATTTCACCAAAATGGAAAGGAATAAGAACAATATTCCAAATCTAGGGTGTAAATAAAATAAAATAATAATAATCAATAAAGTACCCTAGATTAATGAGTTGAGAAAAAAATTTCTATACCAAACAAACTTTTTAAACTAACAAATGATAAATAATACTTATCTTTGTGTGAGACTAAGGCTCTTTACTAAATACTTTTATAAGATGATCCAAATTAATACTATGTATTGAATTCTAAAATTGATGATCTTTGAAAAACAAAAAGATTCTTTATTTAATGTGAGCCAAGTCAAATTTCTACTTGCAAAATTGATCTCCATGCATATAAAAATTGAATTATGTCATGGTATTGAACTATGCACTTCTAGATGCTTGGAAGTCATTCACCTTAGTGGTAAGAAAGGATTTTCTCCTTATGATAAACCCATTGTTTGTAATTAAATAATTTTCTATTGAAGACACCAAACAATTATGCAATATGCCTAGGAAATGTGAATGTTGATGTCATGTAATTGTTATACTTTGTAGATATTGCAATGTGTAATAAAGCTCACAGGCTAGATAGCCTTCAATGTGTATAATTGAATTAGGGTTTCTCATTTTATACAAAATCCTAGCATATAGGTTAACATGTTTTGCACTATTTAACAAGTAATGGCTAGTAGAAAGGTATTTGGTTGGTCTTAACTTTTACAATTTATATTTGAAAGATTAGGAACCATTTGTGTACCTATAGATTTGACTTGAGTAAAGGAATCATCCTAAATTTAAGATTAGGACCAATCCTTAGAGATGTGTGAAGGTATGATCATGTTAGGTTTTGTTTATTTCTAGTTTCTATTTCAAAACAAGAAACTAGTACTCTAGTCATTGCATTAAGGATGACTCCCTCAAACTAAATCTAAAACGAAGGGGAAATAACATATGCAATTTCTACCTTTATAATAGTCAAAAATAAAATATACAAAACTATCCTCTATAAAATCATGTAGAGGACCAACAAAAAGGAAACCTTAGCCAACCTAATAGAGCATATTAAAGTGTATGATTGACAATTATATGTTCTTATAGGCTAGACAATAAAAAATATATATATATATGGGAGAAGCTAATCTCCTCACAAAACACACCTATGTCTTATAGATTATATCATAATACCACATCCCCCATATGGCGTCCTTTCGAGATAGACTGAAAAATAGATGCT
This sequence comes from Sequoiadendron giganteum, assembly GCA_007115665.2. Lineage (NCBI taxonomy): Eukaryota > Viridiplantae > Streptophyta > Pinopsida > Cupressales > Cupressaceae > Sequoiadendron > Sequoiadendron giganteum. The sequence goes on along the minus strand of CM021104.1, from coordinate 235,456,100 downwards.
AACAAATGTTTAGGCATGTGCCATTAGTTCTTTCACCTATCTCATCACCATCAAATGTGGCACACCAAAAGGATGTTAAATCAAATCATTGACATGTTTCAAATCATATATGTTGAAAGAAAATAGCCGCCATATTTCACATTTTCCAGGTTGCAGGGAGCTAGGAAGAAAGTGTAGAGGGAAGTAGAGTGACCATTCCCCCTTCAAATATGCATAAGAGATGCACACAACTACCTATGAGGTATGTATATCTGCCAGAAATATGGGTATGTTCAGGATCATGATGGGCCAAAAAGTGGCAATATGTAAGTGATATGATGACCCATGTGGCTGATGACTCTTTTTTTACCCAAAATTGATGAAACGAAAAGGGTTTTTATTGGAGACTCTCAACTTTCCACCAATATAAATTATGCTTTACTTTGAATTTAATAAATAATTATTATTCATTTTCTATTTGAATTATGACTAAAGTCCTGATTGATAGGCTGATTGAAAAACATCTATAGCTTTCAAACGGTATAACATTTTTTTAATCTGAAATATGCATCACATTTTATGCTTTGCATACTTTAGAATTAAAAAAAATAAAATTGAATTTCATGAATTTTTGACCAAGTTAAGGTGGTCAGACATACGATTTTTTTATATTTTTAAAATTTGTAATAAAAGATTCATAATTAATTATTTACTTGGAAAAAAATTACAAAAAAATATGCATCACATCAGGACATGAGTCCTCCACTTATATCTAAAATCTTATAAAAATATATTATCATTTTATTGTGGTTAGTGTGGTTAGACAAACACCTACTTCTTATTTTTTCCCTAAAATTTAAGTAATATTGCATTAAAATTTCAAATTTTCACCAAATAGATTTTTAAAATAAAAAATAAACCTAGTAGATTATAAACTATATTCAATTTTCTACAGATTCTATTCTTACATATTTTTGAAATAATATAGATAAATTATTGAAATTTTTACATCAAGTTGCCTAACTCTGATTTTCTAAATTTTCATCACCACCTAAGGGCCTATTTTTTCCATGATGATCCTGCACATACTCATATGTGTTGTTTTTCCATTCTATGTAGGGATTGTGAAGAATTAAATGGGTAAAAATTAATTCATGCTATGTTTTGGGAGTTGTTTATGTGATTTTTTGTTGGGAGTTTGTAAAATTTGTTTTGTATGAAACTCGCAACCCATTGTGGAAATCAAACCTATATTGTTTTTTTTCCCATAATGTTGTCATTTTCAACATTCACATTTTGAAGGTTTTTGGGGATCTGGGAAGGGAGTTGTAGAGAAACCAATCTCTCTACCAAAAGGCATTTGACAAGCATGGGCAGCTTACTGGTAGGTATGTATATCTTCCAAAAATATGTCATTTTGTCATTCTGCCTAAGGGACTGTGAAGAATTGAATGGGTATTTGTTGCAAAAATTGGTATTGATTGATGGGTTTGTAAGGGTTTTCCTTGCAAAAAGGGGTTTCCATTTGATATGAAGATTTTTTTATGTGATTTTATGATGAGGTTTTTTAAATTTTTCAATTTTAATGTTCTCTCTAGAATTATCGCAATTTAGGAAAAATTTCCAAACTGAGCTCATTGGTGACTCATCAATCGGGATGTTACATGTTGAGTTATGAATTTACTCGCACATATAGGGTTTAGGGTTTGAAAACATGATTTTATTTATCAAATAAAATTAATGGCATGGACTAAGCTTCAAGGTAGATATTTAAACCTGTAGTGGCTACCTGATATAAGAAACTACATGATTCAGAACAGAATGTGTTTATCAACCTCCACATCACAACACTAGCTACCAAATGTAATGTATGTTTCTATGTACATTTTTATGCATTTTGGTATGTTATCATTTCTATGACATGTCATTTTGTTGTGAGATTAGCTGCATCCAAGCCTAGAGAGGTTGGATGCTATAAGAAACTGCATGCTTCAGAACATAGTGTTTTTGTCAATCTCCACATCACAACACTAACTACCAAATTTAATGTATTTTTTAATGCATTATTTTATGTTATCATGTCTATTACATGTTTTTTTTGTGAGATTAGCTACATCCAAACCTATAGAGGTTGGCTGCTATAAGAAATCACATGCTTCAGAATATAGTTTGTTTGTCAACCTCCACATCACGACACTAGCTACCAATTGTAATGCATGTTACTTTGTATGTTTTTATGCATTTTTTTATGCTATCATGTCTATGACATGTCCTTTTTTTGTGATATTAGCTACGTCCAAACCTACAGATGTTGGCTGCTATAAGAAATTGCATGCTTCAAAACACAATGTGTTTGTCAGCTTTCACCTCACAACACTAGCTACCAAATGTAATTTATGCTTCTACGTATGTTTTTATGAATTTTTGTAGGTTTCCATGTCTATGAAATATCATTTTGTTGTGATATTAGTTGTGCCCGAACCTATAAATGTTGGTTGATATAATAAATTGCATGCTTCAAAACACATTGTGTTTGTCAACCTCCACACCACAACACTAGCTACCAAATGTTATGTATGTTTCTCTGTAGGTTTTTATGAATTTTTGTATGTTATCATGTTTATGACATGTCATTTTTTTGTGAGATTAGATACGTCCAGACCTACAAAACCTACATAATATAAGAAATTGCATGCTTCAAAACACATTATGTTTGTTAACCTCCACATCACAACACTAGCTACCAAATGTTATGTAGGTTTCTATATATGTTTTTATTTATTTTTGTATGTTGTCATGTATATGACATGCAATTTTTTGTGAGATTAGTTGCGTCCAAACCTACAAAGTCTGGTCAGTATAAAAAATTGCATGCTTCAAATCATAGTTTGTTTGTCAACCATCACAACACTAGCTACCAAATGTTATGTATATTTCTATGTATGTTTTTTTGTGTTTTTTGTATGTTATGATGTCTATGATATATCATTTTGTTGTGATATTAGTTGTGTCCAATTATGTAGAGGTTGGCTGCTATAAGAAATTATATGCTTCAGAACACAATGTGTTTGTCAACCTCCACATCACAACACTAGCTACCAAATGTTATGTATTTTTTTATGAATTTTATATGTTATCATGTTTATAAAATATCATTTTGTTGCGAGATTAGCTTCTTCAAACCTGTAGAGGCTAGCTTCTCTAAGAAATTGCATGCTTCAAAAAACAATATGTTTTTCAACCTCCACATCACAACATTAGCTACCAAATCATCCAAATTATTATAATATTTATATAAAATTATCATAAAGTTTTCTAAATGTTAATTTTTTTTAAATTAGGGTTTGCTAATTTAATTGTATAAGTTTTCTTGTAATAGTATTTTGAATCATAATTATTGATGTGTCATTATGATGGGGAAATTATTTAATATTTCAAATCACACTTTCCTTCATCATTGTAATAATTGATCAAAAAGTGATATAAAATATTGATAAAGAGTTCAGTCAAAAGCATGCTTCATAAGATAATGTATTTTCCAACCTCTACATCATAACATACCCAACCCCTCGATGGTTTACAAGTCCGTATATTTAGGTGTACATTAGAAATAGAAAGACCACCAATTTATCACCATTAGTGGCAATATTGAATAAACTTGTTGATAGTGGTGAACATTGTGTAGTGTAGGTTGTAAAACACTGTGTTTTGAAGCCTGCCTTTAACTATATGCAAACTTGGTCATGGAATGTAGATGTACAAATATATATATGTGGTTATATTTTATAAAATAACATGATTCTCATTGTAGGCAGCCTCTTTTAATGGTCAATACATAGTGGAAGATGCATATACATTTAAAGATATAACCTAAAAAAGGCTAAAGAAAAATATTATAACTTAAAACTATATTTTGATCTATTATACTTTGTAATATCTAATCTTACCAAAATAATAAGGAGATTCTATTGATGGGTGGTTGGCTTAATGGAAATTACATGTTGTAAGCACTTAGATGGTGTTGAGTTCAAATTTCAATAGAAAATAAAAATAAAAAGTGAGGGTCTAGGCATGCTACAAGTAGTTGTTAAGGTTAATGAATAAAACCTAAGAAAAGTCTAAATCAAAATCATAAGTGTCATTTTACATCCATTATGATTCGAGTTTTCACTATTATACGCTTCTGATCTAATATGATATGTGAGTTGATATCATATGAATTTGAACTAATGTGACATGGCATGACATACGGCATTGTCACTTTCAAATGCTTGAATATCCATATATCATGTCATAGCAGATTAATTCAATTTAAGATCATATCAAATTCACAACATATGATAGTGAAATTTTTAATCATAAAGATGCGACATGCCTCATGATTTTTTGTTTCAAGTTTGAGTTGCTTTTACTTTATGAGTGATCCTCATCACAAATAATTTGTCCATAATGAAATCTATTATAACATAAAAAGTACGGAAGTCTAAAGAGGGAGAAGCTAATCTCCCTACAAAAATGCATGTCTTTGACATGATAACATAATTCCCCATCTAGCATATGATGGCATCATTACGAGATAAGACTTGTTGATAGATGATGGCGGACGTTTAGGCATGTGTGTCATTGCCAAAAATATGTGGCATGGCAACAAGATTTAAAATCAATGCATCATTTTAAAAACAACACATTTCAAATTATCTATTTTGAAAAAAATAGTTGTCATGTCTACAATTTTTCATTTTGTAGGTTGTTGGGGAGCTTAGAAGAAAGCGGAAATAATTTGACACTATTGGTGAGAGGGATTTTGGTTTTGAAATTTTTTCATAAACCATCTACTCTCAACCCAGTGTGTTTTCTAACTTGCAAATATACTGAGCATTTTATTTTTTGATCATATGAAGGTATTCAAACCCAATTTTTATTATAAATAGTAGTTGTGATAAATTTTTAAATTGCCTTTCATACTATCTAAATAACAAAAGGTTTTCAAGACATTTATATTGTGATTAAAATTGCAATTTTGAAAACACTGGGTGTTATAAAACCCGCAACCCACATATTGTTTGAAAACTAAATTTTTTTGTCTTATACATGATAACATAATGCCCCATCCATCATAAAATGGTATCATTACAAGCTAAGCATGATGGATAGACACTGATGGAAATTTAGGTGTGTGTTGTTTTGAGTGTTGTCATGTGTCCCTTTGCAGGTAGAACATGGGGTGTCGACAAATTTAAAAATGAGAATGTTTTAAAATTCATGTTCATATAAAAATGTATGTCTTAGACATGACATAATATGATGCATGTGTGGGTTGTAGGTTTCATTAACCATCTACTCACAACCCACTGTGTTTTGCGACCTTGAAATATACTATGCATTTTACTTTTCAATCATGTGAAGAATTTGAAACATAATTTTTACTACAACTAGTAGTTGTGGTAGATTTTGAATGTTCCTCTCATTATATTTGTACTCTGTAAATAACAAATGGTTTTGAAGACATTCATATTGTGAGTAAAAATGGTAATTTGGAAAGCATTGGGTGTTATAAAACTCACAACCCACATATTATTTGAAAACCTTGAACACGTAACAACCCAATTGATTAGTCACCCCTATTGATGTTTTTTTTATGCACTTATCAACACAAGTAATTCATAGGTGCATCACCTCTCTTGAAAGGCAGGAATCTATAGACAAGTTACAAAATCATACCCCAAGGTCTCTCGGGTGTCAGGTCATGACATGCATGGAGTTTATCAATGGTTTAAATGTGATTTTCTTGGTAATCACAGGGTAGACTTACAGAAGTTAGGCTGGAAGGAAATTGGATCTTATAATAGAGTTCTTGAGGTGGGAAGTTAATGTGCAATTTTTTGTAGGTTCGAACAACAATCTTAAACTCCTATTTTGACTTGAGATTTGGCTTTACAATGTGCAATGAACCTTAGCATAGGCTAATTATAAAAAAAAAAAAGGAAAAAGGGATGGAAGGGAAGATGTTCCTAGATCTACAACTAGCAATGAACAGTGATCATCAAATGTTCTATTGTGGACAACTTCCTCAAAATAGAATTTCACTTAACTAGATTTGTGCATAGTATCATGAAATTTGTGCAAGATTCTAAGGACTACAAATATTCAACCATTCATTCACCATAAACATGCATGAATAAAAGATGGAATTTTGGAGAAGATTTCAATCTATGCCCAGACTAACTTTACACAACCATCTACAAGCAGCAAACAACAAAAAGTATGGACTAGGAAGGCATCTACACAGTAGAAATCTTCACAACCACATAACATCATTACTAAATCTATTAAAGAAAACTGAAAGTAACTGAAACAAAAAACTAAATCTAAATAAATCAGCTAACTATGAGATATGAACCATGAAACATGCAAAGAAACTCATAAATGCACCAAAGTCAATATATTTCTATTATAATTTCAGCAGCATGTCATTACAACAACTCAACTCTCTCTTAAAAATGAGAGGAGACCCCCTATTTATAGTGCACAAAAAGTAGAATGAATGGCCAAGATTGATTTTCATTATGTGGCCAAGATTTACTACAAACTAAGGTTCTACCTACCCCCCAAATATATTACATTTTAAAATACATTCTTGTCCTTATCCCTATTTTGTTTTCTAGTGGCAGCATTGTAGCATTTTTCTTTTTGTTCATTTTCTTTTGCTGCAAAAATTTCATAAGGGACTCTTCACCAATAATAGGGTTGCCTTCCTTCTTATTCAAAGCAAAATACTCCATGAATTTCAGAATCAACGATTGGAGTTTATCAACTTCTATGATTTCAGACCACAACATTTGGTAACTCCATTCTTTGGATCTGTTGGAGAGCTTTTCCCAGTCTTCATCATATTTAGAAGTGTGGTCTTTGAACAACTCTGACAGGGTGAAGGCTCAAGCACAAAAACTCATGAATTCAGTAGTGATCTTGTACGACATCCGATCCTCTATATTTTTTTGGAAGTGGGGAATTATCTTCTATGGATCAACTTGGGCAATAGGCACATCGTACCTTGTCATTAGCTTCAAGAATTGATCGCAATCCACCCAAACATCCTTGGCCCAATCGATATCTAGATCTACCTTGTCAAGCACCTGCTCTAGCCTTTCTTTTTTATTTTTAAAATCCCGCTTCAATACATCCACCAGCCAATGATCATCTTTCTTGAATGCAAGCTCTTTTTCCCAAGTCTTGCTTGGAAGTTTGAGGATAGCCTCAATCTTTAGGTAGGTAGACTCATACCTCCTTCAGAAGTCGGTGTAGAGTTTCCTTGTACCCTCAAGAGACTTCTGTAAATCTAGGAACTTGTTTTTTGTTCTAACAGCACGATTGATGCCCATGTTTCCAGTATACAAGACCTGTCGGAACTAGTTCTTCATGGTCTTATCTAAGTTATTTCTTTTTTCAATCTTGTTTATTTTCTCTTTGGATTTAAATTATGGTGGAACCGAAGACATGGTAGGCAGTTCCTCTATTGATGACCATTTTTTGATGCAAGTTGTTAGATCAGCCACTTGTGCCTTAAGTTCTTCCTTTGAAATCTTATCTTGTTGTATCAGATAAACTATCGTGGTGATGGAATCCTGAAGGTGATCCACTTTCTTTTCTTTGGTGGCCATCCCCAAGTCAATGGTGGATATGTTGTATCTTATTCCTTCTTCTCCCAGCACAGGCGTAACTACTTGTACTATTTTGGATCTAGAGGAATCCATTGTCACCTTTGATCTAGTTTTAGGCTTCTTCTCCTTCTTAGTGTTGATTTGATCTCGAGCCAATATGGCCTCCAATCTTGTTCTTGGATCCTTCGAAGAAGGAGCTTTTTTCTCCAATTGCCTTTCCCACCAATCGGACATTGAGGACCTTTCTTTGGGTAATTCCTAGTCACCTTCCTCTTCATCTTTCCCAATTTCAATATCTTTATCACTAAGAGCCTCTTTCTCTATCCTCGTATCTTCCTTTTCCTCATCGGAGTCTTGGATAAACATCATGCATTTGATGGGGAATTTAGTGGGTAGGCATTTCTTGGGGCTATCTTCCCCTTCAGTATCTCTTTCTTCCTTTTCTTCATCATGTCCATGCTCCTCGGGTTGCTCAGTCTCTAGATTCTTGTGAATTTTAGTCTCTTCTTTAGGCTTATCTTCTTCTTTATCTTCCTGTTCATCATGAGGGAGCACCTCCTCATTATGCTTGAGGCTGTATTCATGTTCCTCTATTGGAGTCTTATTTTCCTCTACCTATGTGTTGATAGTATTTTCTTCAATGATAGGTTGTTTTTCAACCTCCTTCTCTTCAATATCCTTGAGTTGCTTGGCTAGCTCCTCTTCCAGATTGGGATCAGAATTTTCTTCAATAATCTTGGCACTAGAATCCCTACCTTCATCACCAGAGGATTCATATATGACCTTTTCAATTACTCGATGCTCAATATAGTCATACGCCTTCTCCTTAGACCTCTTGGCTGCCTCCCTTTGGTGTATGTCCAACTCCTCATAAATCTACATGGTGGCCTCCATTGAGGGTAGCTCAATAGAAGGAGGAGGAACTAGAAGTCTAATTATTGCTTGGTCATTGGCAAACTAAACCATGGGGTTCACAAATATCCTTGATATTTTAGATGGCATGTGATGCATATACTTGGTGAAGGACTCTAGGAGCGTGAGAATTGGCATTGTAGTAGTCGTGGTGGCAGTTGAAAGAGAAAATGATGGGGACATAGATGATGAGGAAAGTGGGAAGGTGGTGACTGAGGAGGAATCCACTGATATGACTTGTGCTATGGGAGAGGTAGATGCAAGGTCGATGGAGATGTCCATGAGAGGCAGAGAGGTAGTGATTATTGTGTGTGGGATAAGTAGAGTGGTAGCAATAGCAATAGTGGCTACAACAACAGATAAGATAGGTGGAGACCTTGGTTGATCAGCCTCGATTTCCTCTCCCTCATGGAGTGGATCTTCCTATATCACAGGCATTTTAGTGATGCTACCTAATGTCTTATGTCTCTTGGAAGGCTCACCTTTCGAGGCCTTTCGAGCATACACCTTTGGATTGGACAGTTGCTCATCAATCTCTTTTCTTTTCCTTAAGCAAGTGAGTGGAGGGGATTTTGATGTCTCTCCTATTGATTTAGAAGCTACCCCAGCATCTATTCAACTTGGCTCACTTTTGAGCCCCTTCTAAGTCAGGATGACCCCTTCTTGTTTCAATCGGGCAACTTGCCCATCAATCCATTCTTTTATATGGGCCTCAACGGGCTTGGTGAGAATGTCAAGGTCATCAACCTCTTGCTCATCCCAATCAATTAGTGGTAATGTTAGATTGGAAATTGCATTATACTAAGTTTCTATCATAGTTCTCTCATCTTCTTCCACCTGATCAGGCAATAGGAACAGGTTCACCCTTTTCACAAAGTATGCAGTCATCCGCATATAATGCCTTATTCGCACCTTGTGGTCATCCTTACAATCGGCCTAGAAATATTCAATTCGATGAAGATGGGTGTATTCATGTCCCAGCGCCTTCCTAATGTGGCCATAGGGATCCATCCATGGCCGGACCATGTGGAGTCTAAAATGATACTTGGCCAATTCCTTTTCTGAATTTTGGGCACATTGGGAGGTATGGAGCTCGTGCATCCCCTGGCCAAAAGAAAGGGGATATGAAATCCCCGCTAGATGTTTGTTGCTTAAGAGGGTGTGCACATATCTCAGCTTCCGGGAAAGCTCCAACAATATTATCCATTTATGTAAATTTCGAGTACTGAATGAACAAGAAAGTGTATTTCTTGAGTAAAGCCCAAGCACTATGGGAGACTCTCCTCTCGAAATCACCCCCAAGAAACCTAATGATATAACCTATAAAAGTGTCATTTACATTGCAGTAGTCTTTCTTAAAATGGCTTAATTGCAGTTGAGGGTACATATCATAGACCTTGAACTCCCTGCCAGGTTCTTCATCTGGAGATCTAAAAAAACCACTGTATTGCCTCTGTTCGGCCAATGATTATACCAGGTAAGATGTCATGTAGAATTTGGAGGTCTTTTTGACAGCCATGAACTGCTCGTGAAAGCAATCGCTGATTATTCCATCCCAGTAAAATGTGGTATCCTCTTCTCAATGAAGAATCTATTCAACAAAGTATTCCATCCATTCTTGAAAGTAGGCTATATTAGGGAGGCCCATCACTCTACTTATTAGGGTTACCAGATCATGATAGTCTACACAGAAGTCACTGTGAAAGAGCTCCCAGGGAACCTTTATAGCATTGCCCCTCTTCTCCTTGAGCCAATGTTGATTTATAAGCTTCTTACATTTACTTGGGTCTTCGTCCCACATTTCCTTGCACTCCTTTATGGTTGGAAATTCCATCTCCCCAAAGGTAGGGATATTAAAGGTCTTTGTTATTCCTTTGGTCGACATGTTAGCCAACACATTTCCACCCTTGTCTACTATTTTTTTGGTTTTTGGTTGGTATGCCTCACTACAGAGCATCACTAGATCAGGGGTGACAAGAGAGGGAGGGAAACCTGTAGCTTCGGCTATCCCACTACTTCTGATCAATCTTGCATTCTCTTTCTTAGGGTTGATCCTAATCCTTTGTATGAATTCATTATTGTCCACATGTCCTATGTTGGTGCTAGAAACCTCTTTCCAATTTGTGTTGACTTTACATTGCAATGGTTCCCCATGGAACTGGTATTTCTTTTGGTCTTTGTCTTCTTTCCATGAGGAGCTTTTCATGTTTTCTTCCCTTTGTCTTTCTCTGCGACTGCCCTCGAGGGTTCTACACCCAATTCCATATATTTTGCACACAGAAGCAAGGTGAGTATAATCAAGCATGAAAACACAAAAGGTTAGCCAAAATCTCGACAAAACATCATTAGATTGGAGAATACATTAATCAAGAAATCTAACATTTATTCTAGGTGATCGTTAGCCATTCACTAAAGGGACTTTGGATGGTCTGGGTCCCAAGGGATGGACTTCCCTAGAAGGATGGTTGTTTTGAAGGGAAAACAGGGCAGCGCAATCCACATGGATTCTCCTGTCTTCAGATTTAGATTACTTGAAAGGTCTATGCAAGAGAGGGTCCAATTTGAGCATGTGGGTCAAAATTTGTTTCCAGATTGGGAGGCATATGTATCATCATTTGGGCACCCAGAGTTATGAGGAGGGAAAGTTGTCTAGAGTTCACAATTTGGAACGACTCTGATGAAATGTCATTCTAGGGGTAGAGTTCTAGGGTTCAAGACCCGCGAAGCTAAAGGGCAGCTGGCATAACTCAATCTTTTAAATTTTTTGGATCGAAAGGGTCGAGAAGCTACTTGAGGATGGTCATTTTGAGATGGCGGGCAATGAGCGGAAGTCCAGTGGGAGCAACCTAGAGGATTAGACCTAGACTCAGACTTCACCTCCATGTTTTCTTCATTAATATTTCTACCAATGGTTGGAGTACCAAGTCCCAGAGGTCAGAAGGAGGGGCTTTATTTTCCTTTTTTGACAGTCGAAATGGGACAGAGTCCCGACGGCAGAAGTCCAACGGAGAGGACCCGGCAAAGGCAAAGACACTTAATATTTATCATTTTTGTTCATGTGGCATTGAGAATTTCAGGATCCGAAGTGCGTAAGGCGATCATCTGATAGCTATGAGAAATGGTGATATTGCAATGGAGGTCCACAAATGGAGCTCCACAAACTAGGACCTAGAGGAAACCAAGGATGTGGCAGTTTGTTGTTTTAACTTGGGTGACGAATTGTAGGGCGGGTCCCCAATTTCAAGTGTACGAAGCTGATATTCCATTTGGGATGATGGAAGATATATGGCATCCTAAGGAGGGGATCCTGCAGGAGTGGACCCATCAAACATGCCTAGAGGTAGGGAGTTTGATTTTGTTAAATTTCAACAACGGCCTGTCAAGGGAGATTCGGAGTCACGGACCTGAGGAGGCATCCTGCCATTTTGGGATCATTTTTGTTTTGAAGTTTCATTGACAGCGATGGGGAGGCTTGGAACTAGAGGGCGCTATCGCTCTATAGAAAGAATGGTGTCAAGATGATAAAATTATGGATTCAATTACTTGGTGATTTGATGGATTTTCTCAAAATTCTATCACATGGGCTTTCTAGAACTCGCCCTCCTCTATCAAATGAATGTATTTTTATCTTTTTCTACCTATTATTTTAACAGAAAATCACCAAAAACATAGCGGGAGGGTAGATGGTGAACATACCACAAGAACCCAGTGAATGGTGGTGTTGAATCTATGAAGAACGGTGAAGGAAGGTGGTGATCGACGAAGGCAATGGGTCTCTCTAACTACTTTGAAATTATCTAGTTGATCCTGACATGTGAAAATGATAGGTTGAATCAGTCTATTTATACCCCTAAGTACATTTAATGTACCCCATAAATGCTTGTACAGCGGGCCAAAATTTGGTGAATTCAAATTTTGAGACGGTGGTGAGAGGTCTAAAACCTAGAGGCGGGAAGGACGTGAGCCCAAGGTCGTTTCAAACATCAAGTGAAAAATCATCGACAAAGAGGGGATCGGGGTCCAATGGGTGGAACTCCGGTGGATGATGGACGGTTTGGGAAGGGAAAATGCATAACGAAGTTCCGAGGAGGGAGGTCCGACAGAGTGGGCCCAGTGCAAGTGAAGGACGGGCCATTGAACCCTTAGAGTAATGATGACAATGATCAAGATGGCGGGCTCCAAGACATGGAAGGATGTAGCCTTTCAGTCATTTCTAAATAGCACATGCAACCCATAAATCTAGAAAGGGAAACCCGCCATGATGGACTCGGAAGGTGCCAGAGCACTGGCAAAGGCAACTGCCAAAGGAACTCCATGAGGATCCAAGACTTAGCAAATTTTGTGGGTTGAAACATGGTCAACTTAAGATAAGATTTCAAAGGCATGTTGACCATTTGGGACACCAAAATGGGGGCACACAAAATGAGGCAATGGAAAAATGACCCGACAAGGCGAACGAAAGAGAGGGTCCCCATTCCGAACGAGGCATGTGTGCTAGAGACACAACAAATGGCGACTCTACTAGGGAGAACACTCCTGGCATTCTAAAGATAAATATTCATTCCAAACCCAGAATCTCTGGTTTTTGTAGACCAGAGGCTGATGGGAACCTAGATTGAATCACATTACAAGTTCATCATGCAAGTGTGTGCATGGTGAGTTCATTTCCTTTCGTTTGAAACCATGTAGACAACTACTAATCAAGAGGGACAAGCTACATAATTTTTCCAACCCCAAAATTAACCTGGACATTTCTCCACTACCATTCAAGCTTTCATAGCCCTGATGGAGTTGTCGCTATGACCTCACAAACATAGCTCTACAGCCAGCTAGGCGTCCATAGCCCTGGTAGAGATATTTGTACACACATACGATTGCATAATGTTGAATTCTCTTTTCTTTTTCGATATTGCTTTGTAGTACTTTCTTTCTCTTGCTCAACTGTGTAAGCATTGAAGCTCACTAAGGGTTTGGAAATCACAGTGGTCACTGGAGCAGACTTAATATTTTTCCCTTGTCTAGCCCTCCTAGCAATTACCACCTAATTCTTTGAAAACTCTGAAAATGTGTTTTTTGTGTGATTCATGATAAGAGTAAAAATACTCAAACAAGGATACAATCCTAGATTAGTCCAAAGTTCAATAGAGGAAACAAATGCCTGGGGTGTTCAAAAATTGGTAGTGGGGAATGAAGGCTTATCTAGATAACTAACAAGGGAGTGCAGCAGAGTGAACTGTTCATCAAACCGAGCACAACCACCGCAACAGAGACAAAGAGACTCTCTTCATCAAAGAAAAATAGCCAAGACGTAGGAAAAAACAAGAATGACACAAAGAAAAAGTGGGAAAGAAAAGAAAGGAAACCTATCCTAACCTATATACAAGTATTTATAGGAAAAATTCTAGAAGAGCTTAAGTTTGGAAGTAATGCTTCAGGTGTTGCTCATTGATAAGCAATAGGACATCTTCACCAGTTAAGGTCTTTAAGCAAAAATCATTGTCTCCAAGAATTTTAGCAATCTAAAAGGGGCCAAGCCAAAGCTTGTCGAATTTTTTATGTCCCTCTTTCTTTTCATGGGCCTTTTCCCAATATAAGACTAAATCAGCAATTTGCAAGGCCTTGATTTTGGCTCGGTGATCAAACCATCTCTTGAATACACCTTGATGTTTGGAAAATATTTCTATTGCACAGTCGCGCACTTCTTCTAAATGTAATAGCTTAGCTAGGTGAGCTTCTCTATGATCCCCTCCTTCGTAAAAATAATTGATGAACTGGAGGGCAAGGATTTTCAAGTGGATTTGAAAAAATAGGCTCTAAGCCATTGATGAGGTGGTACGCGGAATCACCATGGGCAGCCTTATAGTGTATGTGATCTACCCAAAGGGAAAATTGAAGCTGGGTATGCTAGTCCTTGGGGTTCCTATCGAGCAGTTTCTTAAGCACAGTGATCAAGTTTTTGTTGGTGGATTATGCTAGGCCATTTCCTTGAGGATAGTAATTAGATGATAACTCGAGGGAAATGCCATAGTCAAAGGCCTAACTATCGAATTCAAGTGAGGAAAAGGTGGGGCCATTATCACATACTAATGCATAAGGGCAACCATAAAAAATTATAATGAAGCTTTCAAGAAAATTTGTAACTACTTCAATTGTGCATTGCCTACAAGCAATGCCTTAAGTCTATCTAGTGCAGTAATCAAAAGTAGTTAGAATCTACCTGTGTCCTCCAAATGATGGAGAGCTTACCAGACCAATGAAGTCAAGGCCCCACTGAGCAAATGGTCTCACCTCCAAAACTGGTTGCAAAGGGATAGCAACATTCTTTTCCTTGGTTGTAACGGTCTGGCATACATGGCATGTGCATACATGATTATGTTCATCCTTGAAGACAGTCAGCCAATAGTACCTTGACCTTAAAATCTGATGCACAGTGGAAGGGCTAGACCCATGACCAGTGCTAAACGTGTCATGAAACTCCCTCAAGACTCGATCTGCTTCTTGTTTTCCAAGGCATCTTAGATAGACACCTTCGTTATTCCTCTTATACAATATGGATCCCTGAAGCATGTATTTGATTCTCTTCAGTCGGAGAGCATGCTTCTGGACTCCTTGTAAGTGAGAATGGAATTTATGGTTCAACAATTAATAGATGATTTCATCATACCATCCGCCTAGAGAGACATCCTCCAGCTGATAGTGTTGAACCATGAGCTCGAGCCCTATTATAGCTACTACTTCAGCCATTGTTCAGGTGAGCACTTGTCCTCATACCAATTTCATAGGCTGAATTTCCATTTTTTATTCTTATAGCAGAGTGACCCACTTTTCCCACCTTTCCCCCAATTCATTTTGCATCAGCAACGTATTTACTATTGGTTCAAGCACTATAGCAAACACCTTGTTGTGTAGAATGTAATGTTTGAATTTCTTGATGCCCCTGACACGAGCATAGGCCTATTTCTCCATGTTGTGGTATTGAAATTCAACATCTTTTAATGGAGCACTCATAAATGCAATGGGGTGCTCATTTCCATCACTATCCTTTTGGGTTAATATGTTGGTGCACGAGTGATATGAAGCAAATGAATAGATATAGAACAACTTCAGGTAGTCCAGACTGACCAACATGGGTGCATTAGCAATTGCTTTCTTAATTTCTTTAAAGGATTTCTTAGACTCCGGGGTCCATTCGATTTTTTCATCCTATTTTAGCATAGCTTTGAGAGGCTTGACGACTTCAACAAAGCCTGTAATAAATTTTCTAACAAAATTTATATTTTCGAAGAAATATTTTAACTCCCTCTTGTTGCTTGGTAGCTAAATCTTCATGATGGCCTGGATACACTCAAGTTCTATAGAAATTCCCTTGTCTGATAAAATATTCTCCAACAACTTTCCCTCGATGACCCCAAAGATGCATTTCTTTGGATTGAGGGAAACCCCAAATTCCCGGCACCTCTGGAAAACTTTGCATAAATTAGCCACATGATTGCTCCATTGCTTTGAGAATACAATAAAATCATCTATGTAGATGATTATGCATTTCCCAATCATATCTTTGAAGGAAATGTTCATGACGCATTGAAAGGTAGCGCTGACGTTGATGAGTCCAAATGGCACTCGTCTATAGGCAAAGGTGCCCCACTTGGTGGTGAACGTCGTTTTATGTCAGTCTTCATATCGCACCATGACTTGGCTACATCTAGAGTGCCCATCCAAGAAGAACATCATCTAAGATACATTTAATATCTGCAATACCTCATCCAATGAAGGTACGGGATAGTTATCCTTTTCCAAAGCTCTATTAAGATTGTAGAAATCAACACACAGTCTTATTTCATCGTTCTTTTTCCTAACCGGGACCAAATTTTCCACCCACGTGGAGTGTCTAACCATAAATATAATCCTTGTGTACTTCCTTGTATATGATTGGTTCAAATAGAGCATTGATGAGGTGTTGCCGTTGTCGAAATGGCCTTACATCCGGTCTGAGAGAAATAGTGTGCATGATAATTGACATGTCATATGTTTTCAGATCTTTGTATCTCCAAGAAATGATTTCATGGTACTTCCATAGGGAATCAATGATGCCTCTCCTTTCTTCAGTTGTGCACACCTTTCCAATAAACACATTCTTTGCATCCTTGGTTGTTATGAGGTTATGGGTGTCACACTGGGCACTGATGGAGTCTTTATTGGCCTATTGATCCTGATCTTTGATATGATCCAAGTTGAATATTCACTTAAGTTGGACCATACCTCTTGGGATAGTGTCAGTCTTGAGGTTTATCACTCCTATATCAAGCTCGACCTCCTCAAGCTTAGTCTCTTCAATTATTTGGGTAGCAAACATATCAGAGCTAGTAATGAAATCTAAGATGTTTTTGTCATCATTGAACACTTGTAAAATTGATACATTGTCTGGCACAAATGGAATGGAGGTGAGCTTGATGGTGAATCTCTTGAGGCCAGACAATGAAAGGGACTGCAAGGTACTAGCTACCTAGGCCAAGGCATTAGCAGTGTGGTTATGGGAGCATGGGGTCAATTGAATTTTGAATGCATCTAGAATTTCTAGCAGATCCCATACCCTATGCCTAGAGTCGGTCAGCCTTCAGTCATAGTAAGAGTAAAGCTTCCTTATGTTTTTGATGACGAATTCAGAATCCTCGAAGACTTGCAACATTTTGACCCCTTTTCTTAATGTCATTAGGAGGCCAAGGACCAATGCCTCATATTCTACTACATTGTTCATGCAATAAAAATGATGTTTGTGAGAAAAAAAATATGACTTAACTATGGGGATGATCAGCTCGAAACCAGTTTCAACTCCTTGTTTGGACTTGGACCCATCAAAACATAGCATCGAGAACTTGGAGGAGTTCTTGACTCCGAAATCAGCAGGCCTGATCTTTACCTCTAATGGTAGTTTTATCTTAGAAACTATAGGATATGGCGTAGATCCAAAGTGGCTTTGATTTGGTGGTGTTGACTGAATCCCTTGTTTTGGATCAACCTGTCCCTTGATGTGTTCAATTATTGTTTGGCATAAACAACATTCAAATTCTGAATGGGCAGCATTATGTACTTTGCACCAACTTTGTAGTAGGAGCTCTTGAAATTTCACTCTTGCCCCCAGGCTGAGCTGATCTTGGACACATTTTCTCATGAAGTCTCGAAAGCCATCTAGCAATCCAAGGCTACCATCTTCATAGGAATCCTCATCATCTTATTCGACCAGAATTTATGTACTTTGAGGAGTGTGGACCAAGTTGAGAGGTGGAATGCATAGTATGAGAAGGACTTCCCCAGTTCCCTCTTCTTCACAGTGTTCATCTTCATCTGAGTATGCCATGGGGTAGTAGTTCCCTAACTCTATTTTGGAAAACAACACTTCATTCATGTTATATTCTATGATCATAAAATTCATGCATGGATCTTGATCTATTCAAATCTAGTTTGGCATCCCTTTCCATGGTAGGAAAAGATGAGAATAGTCCATTCTAGCGTATCCATTCAATGCTTGGGTGAAATCCCCCCCTAAAATTATGCCATAAGTACCTAGTATATCAGCAACCTGGATGTCAATGGTTTGTTGAATCCATGGATTAGAGGTGATTTGCATGGGTATTCTGTTGATCTCCCCAACTATGTTGATTTTTTTCGTTTATCAAGTTGTGTCACCTTGCATCAAGAAGGAGTTGGAACTATTCCCAAGGTCTTGCATACGCTTAAGGGCATAATGTTGGTAGAGGCCCCTGAATCAAACAAACAAGCATGCAAATTCTTCCCAAATATTTTGATGGTAGCTAGGAAGGGAGGATTTTCCAACTTCCCCTAGAACAACCTTCTAGACACATCCACTTGGGTAACCTAACCTTTATCTTTGTCATTGGCTTTGTTTTGGGTTTGGGCCTGTTATGTTTCCTTATTAGGTGGCTTGTTTGTTTGTTGATTGGAAGGAAAATCTATTTTCCTGTTGAAAACTTGTCGGATGATGAGCTCACTCGGTGAATCCTCAAAGGAGACCCTCTTGGTGGGTGCTTCTTGAGATGACTTGGATGAAGGAGTCCCATTTATCATTTTGAAAAAGGCATTCCTAATAGCTGGAACTTTGAGAAACTCAAAGGCAGACACACTTATCTTAACCTTCTTAAATTCCTCTACAACATATTCTCCCTTGTATTCAATTTCTGCATCATAAGTAATACTTTGGGAGGAGCTAGTGGTCTGATTTTGGTTTTGGTTCTGATGCCTATTCTTGTTAAAGTACCATGCAGGTAAATAGGGATAGCCTGGATTGTTTCTATCATGTGGGTCTGGAGGGGTACTGATGTTGTTAGGTGGGGCAGAGGTCATAAAAGGACCACCAGCATGCCCACCAACTTGCCTATTCCTAAGTTCATAAGGGGTAATCCTTTTGTGAAACATATGAACTTCATCTTCGCTAGGCTCTTCCTCATCCACTGGACCATTATCTATAGAATTAAAAAGTTGAGCCAAAGGACTTTCTATACTTACCTCCTCCACTTTCTCATTTTTTGGGGTGACGTATTCCTTTTTTGGCATGTTGCTCTTAGCCTTCAGGAAAGGAGCCTAGTTGACTACCAACACCAAAGAATCATATGGCTCAAAAGGGATGATATCCCTACATCCTGAGCTATCTATAGCATTTTGAACCTCGATCTGAAAAATTTCAGTAGCCATTTGGAATTTTGGACAATCTAATTATGAATTTCAACTTGTTTTGTGAATACAACACCAGTCGAACAAGGTAGCCTCAGCCAAGTAAACCCTGATTGTAGTCTTGTCATTATTTTTGGGTTGATCGAGGGGTTTAGGAACACCACCATTTTTTTTCCTTATGTTTCATGTCTGATTTGATCTTTGAGAGGGCCTTCTATCAAAGTTATGCCCTGAATTTTGATTCATCCCATAATTTTGTTTGGAAGATGTGTTGGCATCACGGTTACCCCGGTTGTCATGGTCATCATGACTGTCATGGTTGAGGTTGGCCTGAATACTTCTCTTTCAATCCTGTAGCTGATTTTTTTGATTCCTCAAGTGAGTCATCTTCATAGACATTTTCTTAATCATCTTTGTTAATTCGTCAATCTGGTCCTTCTTCATGTTGCTTGGTTGCGATGCTGAATTTTGAAGGAAAACCGGTTGCACGATTGGCTAATTTTGGTGAGCTAGAGGGAACTCAGATGCTTGGAGGTATGCCAGAACCTAGGCAGCTGAGAGTGAACTTGTTGCTGCTGGGGCAGCAGCTAATGAGGAACCAGAGGTGCCTGGTTCATTGGTTGTCTCGAGTGAGGCACTATAGGTAGATGTGGCACCGGATTCATGAGGGGTGTCTGATGTTGCAAAGCTTAGTTCAGCCCTTGGATTTGTGTGGGATGAGTAGCCAGCCCCAAAGATGGCAGTGGGCCAAAAATATTTTGTCCCTTGTATGTACTAGCTATGACGGCCTCCACGTAGGCATCCACTAATCTGGAAGGAGGTGGTCGCATCCATTTCACTAATGTTGTCATGAGGCTGTCTAATGTTGCATAATAAACTGGCAGAGTAGTAGCATCATTGAATGCATATGGAGCTTGTTACCGAGTGTATGCCCTATGGAACTAGTCATTAAAGGAGTTTATCAGTTCATTAATCTCCCTACGAACAGACATAAACTGCCGATATAATTTTGAAGGGTTGATCGGGATGGTTTATTTCTACAGGAAAGCATCCTTTAGAAGGTCCCACATGTTGATTGATCTCATCGGCAAGTTGATGTACCAATAAAAGGCCTCTTCACCCAGGGAATAAAGAAAGAGTTGACAAGAAAAATCTTCATGTATAATCCACATACTCTTCAAGGCTATCTCAAAGATCTTCACATGCTCTTTTGTTGTCCTTTGTAGGTCTCGAGGGTTAAAATTTGTGCAAAATCTCTTAAGGTCCTTTGGCATGTCATGGTAAAGTTTAAGGTCAAAGGAAATGGATTATTTCCCAACCAAGTTATAGGAGGCAATGGTGGAGGTGGAAACACCAGATTGACTTTGGGTTGTGGAAGAGGGACAACAGCCAATGGGACAAAACTCGAAGATGGGAAGGCATTCACCTAGAAGGCACCATTCATCCCTTGGGAAATGACAACATGGAAGGTTTTTGCAATGGATGAAAGGGAGAATGTCCTACCAAAGATGAAGGAGAGGGTGGAGGCATGTGGAAATAAGAAGAATATAATGGTGAAAGTGAGATGGGTTGGTCGGATGTATTGGAGGTGGATGCTTCCCCTTTCTTAGCTCTCTTAGCTCAGGTAGGGGGCGGTAAATCTTAGAATTCCCCTTTGTTTGGTGTAGAGATTAGTATTCTATAAAATATTTTAGGGGAGAAAGACCCAATTTGATCCAGCTTAACTCCAAAGAGGCACTCCTTCTAGCACCAGTTATGTTGATGTTTTTTTATGCACTTCTCAACACAGGTAATGCATAGGTGCATCACCTCTCTTGAAAGGTAGAAATTTGTAGACAAGTTACAAAATCCTACCCCAAGGTCTCTCAGGTGTCAGGTCATGACATGCATGGAATTTCTGAATGGTTTAAATATGACTTTTCTGGTAATCATAGGGCAGACTTATGAAAGTTAGGTTGGAAGGAATTTGGATCTTATAACAGAGTTCTTGAGGTGGTAAGTTAATGTGCAATTTGTTGTTGGTTCAGACATCAATATTAAACTCCTATTTTGACTTGAGATTTGGATTTACAATGTCCAATGAACCTTAGCATAGGCTATTTATTAGAAAAAAAGTAAAAAGGCAGGGAAGGGAAGAGGTTCCTGGATCTGCAACTAGAAATGAACAATGATCATGGAGAGTTCTACTATGGACAACTTCCTCAAACAGGAATTTCACTTAACTAGATTTGTGCATAGTATTATGAAATTTGTGCAATCTTCTAAGAAATACAAATATTCAACCATTCATTCACCATAAACATGCATGAATAAAAGATGGAAGTTTGGAGAAGCTTTCAATCTATGCCCAAACTAACTTTACACAGCCATCTACCAACAACAAACAACAAAAATTTATGGACCAGGAGGGCATGTACACAGCATAAATCTTCACAACCACATAATAGCATTACTAAATTTATTAAAGAAAACTGAAAGTAACTGAAATGGAAAAGTAAATCTAACTAAATCAACTAACTATGAGAGATGAACCATGAAACATGCAAAGAAACTCAGAAATGCACCAGAGTCAATATATTTCTATTATAATTTTAGCAGCATGTAATTCCAACAACTCAACTCTCTCTTGAAAATGAGAGGAGACCCCCTATTTATAGTGCCCAAAAAGTAGAATGAATGGCCAAGATTTATTTGCATTGTGTGGCCAAGATTCACTACAAACTAGGGTTCTACCTACCCCCCAAATATATTATATTTTAAAATACATTCTTGTCCTTATCCCTCTTTTGTCTTCTACTGGCAGCATTGTAGAATTTTGTCTTTTTGTTGATTGTTGTTTGTTGTAGCTATTTTGTAAGGGACTCTTTGCCAATAATAGGGTTGCCTTCCTGCTTCTTCAAAGCAGCATACTCCATGAATTTTAGAATCAATGGCTGGATTTTATAGACTTCTATGATTTCAGATCACAGCACTTGGTAACTCCATTCTTTGGATCTGTTGGAGAGCTTTTCCCAGTCTTCATCATATTTAGAAGTGTGGTATTTGAACAACTTTGACTGGGCAAAGGCTCGGGCAGAAAAACTCATGAAGTCAACAATGATCTCATCTAACATCCCATCTTATATCTTCTTCTGGAAGTGGGGCCTTATCTTCTCTGGATCAACTTGGACAACAGGAACATCATACCCCATCATTAGCTTCAATTATTGATCACAATCCTTCCAAACATCCTTGGCCCAATCGATATTTTCATCTACCTTTTCAAGCACCTACTCTAGCCTTTCTTTTCAATTTTCAAAATCTCACTTCCATACATCCACCAGCCACTGATCATCCTTCTTGAACGCAAGCTCTTTTTCCCAAGTCTCGCTTGGTAGCTTGAGGATAGCCTCAATCTTCGAGTAGGTAGACTCATACCTCCTTCGAAAGTCAGTGTAGAGTTTCCTTGTACCCTCAAGAGACTTCTGTAAATCTAGGAACTTTTTTGTTTCCCTGATAGCGTGACTGATGCCCATGTTTCCATTATACAAGACCTATTGGAACCAGTTCTTCGTCATCTTATCTAAGTTCTTTATTTTTTCAAGCTTGTCTATTTTCTCTCTGAACAACAATTGTGGTGGAACCAAAAATGTGGTAGGAAGTTCCTCTACTGATGACCATTCTTAGATGCAGGTTGTTAGATCAGCCACTTGTTCCTTGAGTTCTTCCTTTGAAATCTTATCTTGTTGTATCAGATGCACTACCATGGCAATAAACTCTTGAAGGTGATCCACTTTCTATTCTTTGGTGGCCATCCCCAACTCAATGGTGGAGACATTGTAGCTTATTCCTTCTTCTCCCACCGTTGGCATAGCTACTTGAACTTTTCTAGATCCAAAGGCATCCATTGTCACCTTTGATATAATTTTAGGCTTCTTCTCCTTCTTAGTGTTGATCTAAGCTCCAGCAAATATGGCCTCCAATATTGTTCTTGGATCCTTTAGAGCAGGAGCTTTCTTCTCCAGTTGCCTTTCCAACCAATCAGGCATTGAGGACCTTTCTTTGGGTGATTCTTGGTCACCTTCCTTTTCATCTTTCCTAATTTCAATATCTTTATCACTAAGAGCCTCTTTCTCCATCCTCGTATCTTCCTTTTCCTCATCAAAGTCCTAGATAAACACTATGCATTTGATGGGGAATTTAGTGGGTAAGGAATTATTTGGGGTTATTTTCCCCTTCAGTATCTCTTTCTTCCTTTTCTTCATCATGCCCATGCTCCTCGGGCTGTTCAATCTCCGAATTCTTGTGAGTTTCTACCTCTTCTTTAGGCTTATCCTCTTCTTTATCTTCATGTTCATCATGAGGGAGAACCTCCTCATTATGCTTGGGGTTGCAATCATGTTTCTTTATTTGAGTATTATTGTCCTCTAGCTCTGTGTCAGTAGTCTTTTCTTCAATTATAGGCTAGCTTTCATTCTCCCTCTCTTGAATCTCCCTAAGCTACTTAGCTAGCTCCTCTTCCAGCTTGGGATCAAAATTTTCTTCAATAATCTTGGCACCCGAATCCCCGCTATCATCACTGGACGAATCATAGATGACCTCTTCAATTACTTGATGCTCAAATATATGATGCTTAAGATAGTCATTTTGCCTCCTCCTCAGACCTCTTAGCTGCCTCCCTCTGTTGTTTGTCCAACTCCTCGCAAATTTTCATGGTGGCCTCCATATAGCGTGGTTCAGTAGGAGGAGGAGGAATTGGGAGTTCGGTTATTGCTTGGGAAATGGAAGCCTGCACCGGAGGGTTCACAAACATCGTCGAGAGTTTAGATGTCATGTGCTGCGTATACTTGGTGAAGGACTCTATGAGTGTGAGAACATGCATTGTAGTTGTTGCGGTAGTAGTTGGAAGAGAAAATGATGGGGACATGAATGATGAGGAAAGTGGGGAGGTGGTAGCCGAGGAGGAATCCACCGTCATGACTTGTTCTATGAGAGAGGTAGAGGCAAGGTGGATGGAGATCTCCACCATGGGCAGAGAGGTAGCTATTGTTGCGTGTGGGATAAGTAGGGTGGTAGCAATAGCAACAGTGGTTGCAATAGCATATACGATAGGTGGAGACCATGGTTGATCAACCTCCATTTCCTCTCCCTCATGGAGTGGATCTTCCTATATCATAAGCATTTCAATGACTCTAGCCAATTTCTTAAGTCTCTTGGAAGGCTCACCTTCTGAGGCCTTTCTAGCATACACCTTTGGGTTGGACTGTTGCTTGTCAGTCTCTTTTCTTTTCCTTGAGCGAGTGAGTGGAGGGGATTTCAACATCTCTCATGTTGATGTAGTAGATACCCCATAATCTATTCCACTTGGCTCACTTTTGAGCCCCTTATAAGTCAATATGACCGCTTGTTGTTTTAGTTAGGTAACGTGCCCATCAATCCATTCATCTGTACGAACCTCAAGGGGCTTGGTGAGAATTTCAAGTTCATCAACCTCTTGCTCACCCCAATTGATTAGTGGTAGTGTTATATTGGCAACTGCACTATACTGGGGGTCTATCACGGTGCTCTCATATTCTTCCACCTCATTAGTCACTGGGAACAAGTTCACCCTTTTCACAAAGTATGCGGTCATCCGCATATAATGCCTTATTCGCACCTCATGGTCATCCTTACAATTGGCCCAAAAAATTTAATTGCTCTGAAGATGGGCATATTTGTGTCCCAGCACCTTCTTGATGTGGCCATAGGGATCCATATTTGGTCAAGCTGTGTGGAGTCTGAAATGATACTCGACCAATTCCTTTTCTAAGTTTTGGGCATATTGGGAGGTATGGAGCTCGTACATCCCCTGGTCGAAAGAAATGGGATAATAAATCCCCACTAGATGTTTGATACTTAAGAGGTTGTGTACATATCATAGCTATTGAGAAAGCCCCAACAATATTATCCAGTCACTGGGATACCAGGGTAGCTTATTTGGTCTTTCCGAGAAGCCTGAGTGTGGATGAATGTAAATTTTGGGTACTGAATGAAAAAGAAAGTGTATTGCTTGAGGAAAGCCTGAGCACTATGGGAGACTCTCCTCTCGAAGTCACCTGTGAGCAACCTGATGATATAACCTATAAAAGTGTCATTTACCCTGCAATAGTCTTTCTTAAAATGTCTGAATTGCAATTGAGGGTACCTATCATAGACCTTGAGCTCCCTGCTAGGTTCTTCATCTAGAGCTTGAAACAAACCACTATATTGCCTCCATTCGGCCAATGAGTAAACCAAGCAATATGTCATGTAGAATTTGGAGGTCTTTTTGACAGCCATGAACTGCTCGTGAAAGCAATCGCTGATTATTCTACCCCAGGAAAATGTGGTATCCTCTTCTCCACAAATAATTTGTTCAACAAAGAAGACAATCCATTCTTGAAAGTAGGCCACAGTAGGGAGGCCCATCACTCTTCTTAGATAGGTTACCAGATCATGATAGTCTTCATAGAAGTCACTATGAAAGAGCTCCTAGGGAACGTTTGCAACGTTGCCCCTCTTCTCCTTGAGCCAATGTTGATTTATAAGCTTCTTACATTTACTTGGGTCTTCATTCCACATTGCCTTGCACTCCTTTATGGTTGGAAATTCCATCTCCCCAAAGGTAGGGATATGAAAGGTCTTTGTCATTCCTTCGGCTGACATGTCAAAAAACATGTTTCCATCCTTGTCTACTATTATTCTGGTTTCTAGCTAGTATGCCTCCCTACAGGCCATCACTAGTTCAGGGGTGATAAGAGGGAGGGAAACCTAAAGCTTTGGCTATCGCACTACTTCTGATCAATCTTGCATTCTTTGTCTTAGGGTTGATCCTGATCCTTTCTATGAATTTGTCGATGTCCACATGTCCTATATTGGTCTCGGAGAACTCTTTCCAATATGTGGTGACTTTAGATTGCAATGGTTCCCCCTGGAACTGGTATTTCATTTGTTCTTTTCTTCTTTTCCATGAGGAGCTTTGCCTATTTTCTTCCCTTTGTCTTTCTCTGCGACTTCCCCCAAGGGTTCTGCACCCGATTCCATATATTCTACACATAGAAGAAAGGTGAGCATAATCAAGCATGAAAGCATAAAAGGTTAACCAAAATCCCTCCAAATAATCATTAGATTGGAGAATACAGTAATCAAGAAATCTAACATTTATTCTAGGTGATCATTAGTCATTCACTAAAGGGACTTTGGATGGTCCAGGTCCCAAGGATTGGACTTCCCTGGGAGGATGGTTGTTTTGAAGGGCGAACAAGGCAAGGTGGTCCGCATGGTTTATCCCATCTTAAGACTTAGATGACTTGAAAGGTCCATGCAGGAGAGGGTCCAATTTGAGCATGTGGGTCAAGATTTGTTTCCAGATTGGGAGGCGTTTGTATCATCATTGGGGCACTCGGAGTTATGACGAGGGAAATCTATTCGGAGTTCTCCATTTGGAATGGCTCTGATAAAATGGCATTCTGGGGGCAGATTTCTGGGGTTGGGGACCCACAAGGTTGAAGGGAAACTAGCATAACTCAATCTTTTAAAAGTTTGGATTGAAAGGGTCGGGAAGATGCTTAAGGATGGCGAGCAATGAGTGAAAGTCCAATGGGAGCAACCCGGCGGACCAAACCCGGACTCGGACTTCACCTCCATGTTTTCATCATTAAGATTTCTACTGAAGGTCAGAGTATCGGGTCCTGGAGGTCAGAAGGATGAGCTTTATTTTTCTTTTGCAATGGTCAAAATGAGATAGAGTCCCGATGGTGGAAGTCCAACAGAGAGGACCCGACGAAGGCAAAGGCACTTACATTTTATTATTTTTTTTCATGGTGCATTGATAAGTTCAAGATCCAGGGGTCGAAAGGTGGTCATCTGATAGCCGTGAGAAATGGTGATGTTGCAACGAAGGTCTGTAGATGAAACTTCATGAACCGGGACTCGGAGGACACCAAGGATTGGTAGTTTGTTCTTTTAACTTGGGCGGCTAATTGCAGGACAAGTCCCCAAGTTCGAGTGGACAAATTTGATATGTCATTTGGAATGGCAAAAGATATGCAACATCCAAGGGAGGGAATCTCATAGGATTGAACCGATCAAACATGCCCGGAGGCAGGGAGTTCGATTTTGTTAAATTTCAACGACAGCCCGTCAAGGGAGATCCGAGGTCGCAGACCTGAGGAGGCATCCTGCTGTTTTGGGATTATTTTTGTTTTGAAGTTTCATTGACTACAATGGGGAGGCTTGGACCCGGAGGGTCCTATCACTCTGTAGAAAGAATGGAATTGGAGCAATGAAGTTTTGTATTCAATTACTTGGTGATTTGATGGGTTTTAGCAAAATTATATCGCATGGGTTTTATAGAACTCACCCTCCTCTATCAAATGAATGCATTTTATCATTTTCTACCCATTATTTTAACATAAAATCACCAAAAATCATAGTGAGAGGGAAAATGGTGAACCTACCACAAGAACCCATTGAATGTTGTTGAATTCATGAAGAACGATGAAGGAAGGCGACGGGCTCGAAGGCGGTGTTCGACAAAGGTGATGGGTCTCTGTAACTGCTCTAAACTTCTCTCGCCGATCCTAACATGTGAAAATGATAGATTGAATCAGTCTATTTCTACCCCTAAGTGCATTAAATGTACCCTGTAAACGCTTATATGGTAGTCCTGTTGATGGTGTTTTTATGCACTTCACAACACAGGTAATACGTAGGTGCATTACCTCTCTTGAAAGACAATTTTCTACAATCAAATTGCAGAACACTATCCCAAGGTCTCTCGGATGTCAGGTCATGATGATGCTTGGAATATTTCAGTTGATTTATGTGATTTGCTGGAATCACAAGGTGGACTTACAGATGAATTACAAAGTGGGGAAGTTGGATCTGCAAATGGAGTTCTTGAGATAGGAAAGTTGTTGAGTGTTTGCTGCAGGTTCAAACAGCAATCTGGAACTCCATTTCAACATCATATTTAGCTTTACAATGTGCAATGAACCTTGCCTAAGATTACTTATTAAAAAAAAAGGAAAAAGGGTAGGGAAGAGAAAAGGTTCCTAGATCTGAAACTACAAATGAACAATGATCATGGAGGCTGCTACAGTAGACAAACTCCCTAAATTGGGTTTTGCTTGGCCAAGAGGATCCTATAGTTACACAAAACCAATGCAATCTTCTAAGGACTGCAGATTTTCAGTTTGCATACACACATCATGAACATGCAAATGAACTAAGTTGCAGCAATCAAATAAAGAAGCCCAGGATAACTTTGCACAGCAGCTTGCCATCAACAAGTGCCGAAAGTATGGGCTGGAAATTCATCAAATACTGTAACAGAAAACACCATCATCACTTCCATTCAAGAAACTACAACTAAAACTAAATTGGAAGGTAGAACCATGCACACATAATGAGCAAACTCAAAAGTAACACCCATAGATCATGCAATGCTGCTTTCTATTGCTGCAGAATATTTTTACAACAGCTTTCCAACACTTACAAATGATGGGAAGACCCCTATTTATAGTTTTCCAAAGCCCAAATGAATGGCTAGAATTTATTTACATTGTGTGGCTCAAATTCAATTACATTAGGGTTTCACCTACCCCACAATATTCAGCAATTTAAAATACATCTGTTGTGTTTTCCCTATTCTGTCTTGTAGTGGCCAGTCATTGAAGCAGTTTTGCCTTCTAGCTAATTTCCCTTTTACTATAATTGAAATTGACTGAAACTTGTCTTCTTCCCAATGGAATTTCAACATTCCTCATTGGATCAAATGGTTCTATCGACGAACCCATGGTAGGCTTCTTGAAACTGGAAATGAAAGGTCAAAATGCTATTCTGGAAATGTTGTTTTGAAATGGTCGATGAAGCACGGAACTCCGGATGGTATTTCCTAGTTGTAATTTTGGAATTTGAAAGTTTGGGAGAGGATAAGATCCATTTCTACCATCTGGGTCGAAGTCCATTTTCAAATCGGAGGTGTGCTTGGACATTCCGGAGATTGGATCCCGGAATGCCGTTCTAGATATTTTGTTTTGAAAACGGCCGTGAGAGCATGGATCTCCGGAAGGTGCCTCCCAGCTGCAAATTTGAATTTTGAAAGGTCAGGGGAGGATAAGATCCATTTTTACCATCTGGGTCGAAGTTCGTTTTCAAATCAGAGGTGCGCTTGTACGTTCCGAAAATAGGAGGCCGAAATGCTGTTGTAGGAATGTTGTTTTGAAACGACCGACAGAGCACGAAACTCTGGATGGTACTTCTCAGCTGCAATTTTGGAATTTGAAAATCTAGGGGAGGATAAAACCCCATTTTAGCATCTGGGTCGAAGTCTATTTCTGATTTCGAGGTGCGCTTGTACGTTCTGAAAACATGAGGCTGGAATGCCACTATAGGAATGTTGTTGCAGAAACACAGTTTTGGAATTTTCAAAACTTCCTAAACTTAATGAAACCTTGTTAGTTCACTTAGGCACCACAAAAAACATCCAAAATCCATAGGAAATCTATCCCCAAAGTCAAAGAATAAAGGAAAAAGCGAATCGAGCAAGCGGGGGGGGGCTAAGCCCGAAAAACCCAAGACTTAGCCACTTTTTATTTTAGGGGAAAAATATGGTCAGCCAAAAATGAGACTTTGAAGAGAAGGTTGACCAACTAGGACAGCAAAATGAGGGGCACGCAAAATGAGATGAGAGCAAAGAAGCCTGCTGAGAGCGAAAAAAGAGGGTCCCTGCCTACGGCGAGGCGTGTGTGCAAAATATGCACAACAAGTCCAAAAGTTGGTGAATTCAAATTTTGAGACGACTGCGAGAGGTCTAGAACCCGGAGGTCGAAAGGACATGAACCCAAGGCTATTTCAAAAATCAAGTGAAAAATCATCGGCAAAGAGGGGCCCGAGGTCTGATGGGTGGAACTCTGGTGGATGACAGTCGTTTTGGGAAGGGGAAATTCATAATGGAGTTCCGGGCAGGGAGGTTCGATGGAGCGGGCCCAGCGCAAGTGAAGGATGGTTTGTTGAACCCTCGGAGTAATGAGGACGGAGATCAAGATAGAGGGCTCTAAGACACGAAAGGACGCAGCCTTTTGGCCATTTCAAAATAGCACATGCAACACGAAAATCCGGAAAGGGAAACCCACCATGACACACCCAAAAAGTGCCAAAGACATTGGCAAAGGCAACTGCCAAAGGAACTCTTTGAGAATCTAGGACATAGCAAATTTTATGGGGTGAAACATGGTCAACTTAAGATGAGACTTCAAAGGCATGCTGGCCATTTGGGACACCAAAATAGGGGGAACACAAAATGATGTGGTAGCAAAATGACCTGACAAGGCGAATGAAAGAGAGGGTCCCCGTTGAAAATGGGGTGTGTGTGCTAGAAGCAAAATAACCCCCTCACCTCAATATGCTTTATTTTATGATTGTCTTGAAAAATTTTATTCTGTAGACTATAAGAATGTAATAAACTTGGATAAGAGTGCATGTTATAACATTTTCAACGCACATGCTATTTTAAAACACTCTACACATAACAACCCAATTGGTTTTTCACCCCTCACCTTAATTTGGTTACATTTATGTATCCCCCACTTGCACCTCCTCCCTGTGCTCTCCACCCTTTACCTTTCAACAAGAAATATAAAATGATCTACTAGCAACCCATAGTGTTTTCCAACCTGTAATTATTCAGTGCATTTTTTCCATCATATAAGGAAATTGAAATGCAATATTTAGTCTACCTAAGACTTGTTATAAATTTGGAAGGTGGACCTCATTATATCCTTACTTTCTACAAAAGAAAAGGTTTTCATTACATGTGTACTATTTTCATATAGTTCAATTTGCAAAAAAGTGGGTGACTAACCAAATTGAGGTGAGGGGTGACAAACCAATTGGGTTGTTACTATGTAAATACTAAATAACAAAAGGTTTTGATTAGATCCATATTGTTTTGTAAAATTACAGGTTGGAAAACATTGGGTGCTATCAAACTTGCAACCCACCTATTATTTTAAAACCCTCTACACATAGCAACCTAGTTGTTTGGTCACCCCTCACCTCAATTTGGCTATATTTATGTATCTCCCACCATTCTCTACTCCCTTTAGCTTTCAACATGCAGAATGAAATAATGGACAATCCACATTGTGTTTTCCAACCTACAATTATTTTGGGAATTTTTTTGTTCTAATCATATGAAGGAATTGAAATGCAATTTTTACTCTAACTTAGAGTTGTTATACATTACCTCATTTAGGATGTCAAGGGAGATGGTTTTTCATGTATATGAATAAATTTTCACTTCTTCACAATTCTAGTAGAATGGGAAAATGCCAGATATTATTGTTGATATATATTACTAGTGTTAGTGATAGGTTAAATTGGAAAATAAATTTCCATTGTGCAGTTTGATATGTTTATTTATTTTATGTACAATATAGCATGTTGCAGTCAACACAACATATAATCTAATATTGGTGAGATTTGGAGAAAAATGGATTCTTTGTAGCACAAAATATCTTCAATTTTTCAATTTAATCTATTCCTAATACTTGTCTTCCTTCCAAGTGGTTGATATAGGTGATGGAAAAAAATGAATAAAACAAGGGCAAGTGAATTATAAAGGATGCTTAGGGAGACATGAATCATTTGTACTAAATTCATGTGATTCTAACTCTCTTATCTTGAATTGCAAGTGTACTAGATAGTTAAATTTCCAAAATTTATTTTGCATTTAGTAGTTCTGATTTATTTATAGATGAGATGTTTACTATGGGCAATGAAAAAAAAAGGTCATTCATTTAAAATAAAATAAATTTTACATTATCGGGGACCTATTATATCCCAAAATTTTATGTGGAGGATGTTTCCTCGCTAAAGTGTAACTCTGACATGTGAAATGGTTAAAACAACATTGAATAAGGAAACTACATCATTTAAATTAGCTTCTGCATAATTGATCTTTGCTTTCTTAGTGTACATTTGATATAATATCTTGCATTATTGTTCCCATGAACATCGCTAAAAAATCCAAATATGAGGCTTATTTATAGTTCAATGAATTTAACAAAATGCAGAGCCATCTAAGGAAATAATTAAAAAAAATCTTACATCTTTGCCAACAAGAGTGATATAAAATGATTGAAAGCAATGTTACATGAAATATGTATTGCACTCTTTATCATCACTAATATAAAATGCATGTGGTCTTGCAAGTAATTTTACTCCTACAATATTGATTTTCCAACTAGATGCTTTGCATTTTGTGAATGTGATGCATAAATTTCAAGGAATTAGTGTGAAAGTCTATGTAATACAACTTAAGTCATTGATTGTTGTATATCGGATCATGTAGATTATTTATAAAAAAATGCTCTATATTTATATTGAATTTTACTATTTACTATTTTTGGTGAATTCCAAAACTTTTATTAAGGAGTGAATCAAATTTCCTTTGCCAAATACACCATTAACTATTTATCTAAAAAAGAGTGAATTAAATTTCCTTTGCTAAATTTTCCCAAAAAATGTATATAAAATATATATGGTTCACATCCCACCACCTAATGACATCACCTACATTAGATACAAGTTGTTGCATGGAAGTGGGAATTCCATAGTGGCATGCTAAGTTGTTTATGTGCTTCTTTGTTGAGGGTTCATAAGCAAAATCATTTTTAATGTTCATGTCACAACTATTTAAGGAATCATAAGGAAACAACTCACAACCCACTATGGAACCTACATTTACTTTTTTCAATTGAAATAGTTCTTGAGAAATGTGTAGACAAACCAAAAATGACATGTCTATGTAATTGCATGTTGTAAAACACTATGTGGGTTGTGTAATTAAATTATATGTGGTGTGGGGCGACTAACCAATTAGGTTTCTATGTGTAGAGGGTTTTCAAATAACAAGTGGGTTACAAGTTTGATAGCACCCAGTGTTTTCGAGATTGTTTTGAATTTCCTGCTCCTCTACATTTGAACTTCCCGCTCCTTTGTGTTTGAATTTCCTGTGTGCATGGTGGAATCTATCTTGGGGGTACCCAATGGTCCCCCTCTGCCCCCTTGACTCATGCTCCTCTCTTTTGGGCTCCTTTTTGTCGAGTACCACCCCTGCGGGGATAGTGCTTTCACCATCAGGCTTTTCAAAGATTTTGGCGACTCTGGGCGATTCTTCTGTGTCGGCGATGGAGACCTCTCCGATTGTCGATTGGAAGGATGTGTTATCTAATGGAAAAAAAGTCTCCTCCTTGTTTCCTTCTACACCTAGGATTTTCATGACCTCTGGAATGGTGTTTGACATTCCTGATTAGATTAGTGACAGGATCCTCTCCTCCATGGAGAATGTTATAGTGGATAGATTTCTTTCTTACCATCCAATGGTGGATATGGTTCAAAAATGGGTTGCGGTGAAATGGTGCCTTAAGGGTAGTGTGGAGATTTGTGTGATGGCTAGTGGTCTTTTCCTTTTTAGATTCACGGTTATGGAGGACATGGTGGAAACTCTGTTGTCGGGTCTATGGGTTTATGGGAAGCACAACCTGGCTATGTGTCCTTGGAAACCTGGTTTCAACCCTGCTATAGATCTGAATAAGTCAGCTCTAATTTGGGTGCATCTGTCAGGCTTACCTCTGGAGTATTGGGATGAATCCATCTTCAAAGGTATTGAGGATTCATTGGGTCAGTTTGTCACCATGGATCCTATCACAAATTCAAAATCTAGGTTAGTCTTTATGAGATTTTGTGTCAATATTTGTGTTGATAAAGTCCTACCAAACTCTGTCAAGTTGTGCTCTAAGTTTGGCAGATGGATACAACTTATATGTTATGAAAATGTTGTGGTATACTGTCAAAATTGTGCCAAAGATGGGCATCTGATTTTTGATTGTAAATCTGTAGTCAATCGGGAGTTTAAGGATAATAGTATTGTGAAAAATCCCACTACTCTGTCTAGAAATGTTTCACGGTCGCCGAATGACTCTGGGATTGTTCCCCCAGGTGCTACTTAGTCACATGAGGATCCTCTACATCCACCCTCCCTTTTTGTTCCACCTTCTGAACTATTTGACCCTAGTGCTTCATTGGAATCTACTGTTAAACCCCTGTCTATTCTTTTGACTCAAGACCCTGGCTCTTTGGTTGTTAATCCCTTGTTTGAGGGGGTCTCTGGAGGGACTCAAGTCCTTGGCTCTTCAACTATTGACCCTCTATTTAAGGTTGTCTCTATGGGGGCATGTGAGGCTTTGATTGAGGATGGTGAAATCTGGGAGGAAGAGAGCTCCGGTATTATTGATGAATCTATTGAAAGTATGGGGAATTCGAAGCTTGAGAAAGCTGGGGAAGAATGGATATGGACAATGCCAAAGAAAAAAGGAAGGAAAAAGAAGGCAGATGTAGGAGGGGACTCTAAGCTAGGTATACCTTCTCAGAGG
This sequence comes from Sequoiadendron giganteum, assembly GCA_007115665.2. Classification (NCBI taxonomy): domain Eukaryota; kingdom Viridiplantae; phylum Streptophyta; class Pinopsida; order Cupressales; family Cupressaceae; genus Sequoiadendron; species Sequoiadendron giganteum. The sequence goes on along the minus strand of CM021104.1, from coordinate 235,421,425 downwards.
CACACTAGGATGAGAGAAACGATAAATGAGATTGCCTTGGGAAAGTAGAGGACATTTGATGTGTCCTCAAAAAAAGGTCAGAAATGAGAATTATGTCATGGAATGTTCGTGGGCTTAATAGCTCCCACAAACAATGTGCTCTGAAGGACTATATAGTGCAACATAGGATTGATGTTTTCCTACTTCAAGAAACCAAAATGATAATGGTTAATTTTGATAAAATTGCTATAAAAAATTGGCCTAATGCTTCATATGCCTATAGTGATGTTGAGGGTGCTTTGGGGGTTTTGGCCGTGCTTTGGAACCCATCTTGTTTTTTGGGGCTATGAAATATTCCACTATAAAATAGTGTGGGGGTATCGTTCACTTACCTTGCTAAAGCCTAGTCTATAGTCAATATATATTCTCCTAATTAGAGGAATGCGAGGAGTATTTTGTGGAATAACATGGCGGCTAAAATTAATCTGAATAAGGGAGTTTGTTGGCTTGTTGTTGGAGATTTTAAATCTCCCCTATTCCCATCAAAAAAAAAGTGGTGGCCTTCTGGATTGCTCTAAGAGCATGTCTGATCTGGCTAATTTTTTGAATTCTTCAGGTTTAGTTGATATTGAGCTCTTGGGCTAGAATTACACTTTGTCCAACACACGACTAGTGGTAATCTGATTTAGGTCCAGCTTGACCACTTCCTCTGCTCTCCTCATTGGACTAATGTCTTAGATTCCAATCTAATAACCTTTCCCGGGACGGTCTCTAACCATAACCCTCTTTTGTTGACCACTAATATTCACCCTGTTGTTGGTCCCTTTCCCTTCCACTTTGAGATGATGTGGAACTCTCATCCTGATTTCAAAAATAAAATTGTTGAATGGTGGAATATTCATGTCCAAGGATCCCCCATGTATAGGATCTTCTTTAACTTAAACATATTAAAAACATTATAAAAGGATGGAACAAGAATGTGTTCGAGGATGTATTTCAAAGAAAAACGTTGTTAGAAGGAGAGCTGAGGACTTTACAAAAGAAAATGGAGGAGGGAGATGAAAGACAACGGACTCACAACTAGGAATGGAAAACCAGGATGGAATGGGAACAGGTTCTAAAAATTGAGGAGATCTTTTGGAAGAAAATATCAAGAGTCTAGTGGCTGAAGGAAGGAGATAGGAATACCTCCTTCTTTCATGTTTCTGCCATCAAGCATAGGAAAAGGAACCAAATTTCTAAATTGACCAATGCTACTTGGGAGGTGATCTCAAATCATGCTCGAATTGGCCTTTGTGTGGTTAACTATTTTTAGGAGGCTTATTTGGCCCCTGTTGAGGCACCTAACCTGGTGTTGGATAGTGTGATTCTCAACCATCTTCCTACCTCCATTTCTTAGGAAGATAATTTGGGGATCCTTAGAATTTTTTCTATGGAAGAATTATTCCTGGCTACCTTTAGCATAGGGGATTTCAAAGCCCCGGGGCCTGATGGTTTTCCTCCTACTTTTTTTCATATTTTTTGGGATATTGTGGGTGGGGACATTGTGCTTGCGGCCAGGGACTTCTTCAAATCAAGCAGGATCCTCAAACAATTGAACCACACTTTCATTGCTCTCATCCCTAATATTAGTGAGCCCCATTCCATGACTGATTTCTGACCTATTAGGCTTTGTAACACCTTTTATAAGATCATTTCAAAGATCCTTGTCAACTGTATCAAACCTCTTCTAGAAAAAATCATTAGTCATACTCAAAAGGGGTTTGTCCCTAGGTGACATATTCTTGATGCTACTTTGACAATCCATGAACTTCTCCACTCGATGGATAGATGTAACTATGTGGGGATGGCTCTCAAGCTTGACATTTCCAAATCTTATGATAAAGTGTTATGGGACTTCATCCCAAAGTTCTTGGCTAAGTTTGGTCATCAAACTAATTATGGAATGTGTTAATACTGTCAAGTACTCGGTTATTGTTAATGGATCCCCCTTTGGGTTCTTCTCTGCTGGTAGAGGGCTCAGACAAGGAGAACCTCTGTCCCCCTTTCTTTTCATGATAATTGATGATGTGCTCAGCAAAAATTTCACGGGTCTGTTGTCAGAGGGCTCCATTATGGGCATTAGAGTGGCTTCCTCCATGGATCCGATTGTTGTGCAGCAATTTGTGGATGACAATTTTCTATTTGGGAAAGCCTCTATGGTGGAAGCCAGGAAATGGACAGCTTGTCTTAACTACTATGCCTCTTGTTCTGGTCAAAGCATCAATTACAATAAAAGCATGATTTATTTCTTTAACTGCATGCCTAATTTGCAAAACAGGGTGACTGCAGTCCTAGGATATGTCAGTGGATCTCTCTTGTTGGTTTACCTTGGGCTCCCCCTCATGGTTAAGGAGGTTCCCACTTGATTCCTGGAACTCGATTCTGGAAAGGATCCAAAGGAAATTGGTTGGGTGGAAGGGCTCAATCCTAAGCCATTCTAGAAAGCTCCAACTTATCACTGCGGCTCTCCAAGGTATCCCCACTTACTTCCTCTCCATTTTTAAGATGCCTAAGTGCATTGTTGATAAATTTGAAAAAATTCAAAGGAATTTCCTCTGGTTCAGGACTGAGGAAAAGTAGAAACTTTCTTTGGTGAAATGGGAAAGGGTCTTCTAGGCCAAAAATTGTGGTGGACTTGGAATCAGGATAATCGTCAACTCTAACAGGGCTCTAATGGCTAAGGTTGGTTGGGATCACTTAAGGAACACTAAGGATTGGTGTAAAATTCTGAATTCCAAATATCTCCAGGATAGGCCCTTGATTGATTGTCTCTCAGAGTCTCAGCCCAGGGCTTTGTTGTCTAGAGGAGCATTTGCAACACACAAGGCCTGTTAAAGAAATGGATTAAGTGTAAAATGGGCAATGGTATTAGAATCAAATTCTAGGAGGATTCTTTTACTAATTGACTCCCCTCTGGCTTGCTCTGACTTTAGGGCTATGATGGGTGCGGCCCAAAGATTCTTTGGCATCCATATCAGTGACTACATTTCTAGACCCCTTGGAGCTAGGATTTGGAGAGACCTTACCCTCTGTTGCCTCCAATCCCATGACCTTTGTTGTCTAGCTCGGTCCCTTCAGGTGATTCTTTCTAGTACAAGGTTTCCATCCTGTGACAGGGAGGATGAGTTTTTTTGGACTTTAGAAAAATAGGGGGATCTCTCTATGTGGATGGCTTTCAAACTGCTAACAAACAAAAATTCTACTGAGGAACCTTGGAAGAAGGTCTGGAATCACCACATGATCCCTAAAATTAATTTCTTTTGGTGAATAGCCTATCATAACAAGATTCTTACCAAGGACAATTTGAGGAAATGGGGTTTTTGTTTTCCCAATAGATATTTTCTTTGCAAGAATGGGGAGGAATCTGTCACTCATCTTTTATTACACTGCCAATTTGCTGTCGAAGATTAGGGGTTGGCTTTTTAGAAACTTGATGTCCCTTGGGTTATGAGCAAGCATCTCTTATCATTCATTCTAGGTTGGTATGGTCCATATTCCCACCCTTTGCCTGGTGAAATTTGGAATCAGGTCCCTCCTATTTTGGGATGGTGTTTGTGGAAGGAGAGGAATAATAGGGTTTTCAAGAATGTTGAGAGGAGCCCCAAGGATTTATTTGGCATTGGTGCTCGGCTCATTGAGGAGAATATCTCTCTCTTTAATGGGAAACTCCCGGAGACGGGGCCGTTGGATAACGAAATAAAAATGGCCAAAGAGTGGCACCATGATTTAAAGCCTAACTCTTTTGATAACTTGAAAATCTTAGCTAGGAAAAATACTAAATGGCAGCCTACGGATAGAGGATGGTTTAAACTTAATTTTGATGGGGCTGCTAAGGGCAACCCAGGCAGGGCAAGTATTGGTGGAGTTATCAGAGATCCTGTGGGGGCTTTGGTGGCGGGATTTGTTGGAGGTATTGGGTTTCAGTCTTCATTAGTGGTGGAGGCTCGTGTGCTGCTAATGGGCCTCAAAATTGTTGTTTCTCTGGGGATTGCTTATCTCCACATTGAAGGAGACTCTAAGTCTATTACAGATGTTGTGAATAAAGACAAACTAATTGGCTGGAATACTAAGGATATATTGTTGGATGTTAGTTTCCTTTTATCCAAATTTAGGGAGAGAAAGGTGACTCATATTTTTAGAGAAGGCAATCAAGTGGCGGATGCCTTGGCTAATCTTGGCTCTGGCTAGGATTTCGCTAAATGTTGGAGGAAAATGGAGAGGTTGCCACCAAAAATTTAAACTTTAATCGTGCGGAAACAAAACAACCATGTTTTGTAATGATTTTAAATCCTTGGATGACTGAAGCTGAATGGGGGGTCCACCTGACTATTTTGTGGGTCTGGTGGATGAGTGTCAACATTGAGATGGCATACAAGTGGTGGGTTTTTGGTAGAGATTTTCATGTATGGGGCATGGATTGGAGGATCCACGTGTCTGTCCTTTGGACATGCTAGATGGGGTTTGGTTCTAAGGTAATGGAAAGGTGGCGGGGTTTAAACTTGAAGGATGGAAACACGACTAAAATTGGTGCCTTAATGAAGGTAAGTTGGAAGGACATGACTTCATTAAATCTGAGGAGTCCTACCATGTGATCTATTCTCTTGGGGATTGTGGGATATCTTGTTTTATATCATTCTTGCATCAGGTTGTGTGAGAGTATTTATAATGATTTGACTCTTCATTATGGAAGCTTGCCTCCTTCTAGGGTCTTCGAGCTTAATATTTTAGCACGGGTCTCCTTTGGCACCTTTTGGATGGTTTCTAATTTCGGTTATACAGCCATTCTGCATTATTTTTTGTGCATTCCCTACATGCATTGTTTTTTGTGCAATCATCCCAAGGACTTCATTAAATTCATTGTCAAATCACCCTGTGGTGATTTTCCCTTCCGCACATGCGACCTGTACATGGGTTTTATTAGCCTTTGTTGTATACCTTGCCTTAACAATCACAATGTGATAATCATTTGTGGCTGTTGCATTTGGTATTGTTTGCAAATTCTTGGGCTTCTTGTGCAGATTGGTAAAATGGATGGTGAGTGGGTGAGGACTGAACCAGACAACTGCGAGGAGTTTTGGAACAACCCTTTAGTATGGCACATATGTGTGGAAGGTGGCATCACTCCACTTATGGAGATCTTGGTTGGTCATGATCCTAACTTGTCAGGTCAGTTTGCCAACTCGTGGAAGGATCATTGGGTCTCCATCGAAGGAAACTCATTTGAAATTAGTGAGGAAGTCATAGTGCAAGCCACAAGATTACTGTGTACTAGGAAAAAATACCCCAAACACACCAAGAAACCGGATCATGAAAGCTTAAAATATTTTTTTAGAGGTGAGGAGGCATCGATGCAGAACTAGTCAGGGTTTAATAAAGATGCTCCTTCGAAGCCTTGGGATCAGGTGTGCCTGGCGTTGATGAAGTACATCACCTTGGAAGGTAGGTTTAAAATCTACTTCTTTTATCACTTCCCCCTGTTAAATAATTTAAGACACAATATGTTGCTTAGTTTCTCATTCTTTCTTTTAATGGACTTGGAAAACTCGATTGAAAAATGCAAAGAGTTGGCCAGCCTTAACCCCAGTGATCTCCTGCCACTCCAGCTCCATCAGGGGCTCATTCTGAGACTATATCACTTTCATCTGGCCCTCTACCCTCCTAAAGCTATCACAATTGTTTGCATTGAGAACATTGAACCCCTATCAATGGTGAATATTTCCCTGGCCGAGTCTAAAATCCCTCCCTGGAAATCCAATATGGGCACTGCGGGGAATCCTAAAGCCAAGATAACCACCAAGAAGCTTAAGGGAAGTCTGGGTAAGGCTCATTCCAGCGTGGCCGAGGGTCTTTGTGAATTGAAATCCACTCAGGAAGACTCAGCCTACAAGGCCACCACTGCTAAAAAAGGAAAGGATAAAGGCATGTCAGCCTCGATTGCTAAGGATGGAAAGGGCAAGAACGCTATAATGAAATACTCCAAAGGTGACATGGTTGTGGGGACCACTGAGATGACTGGTGGGGAAAATTCCAGAAGGATATCCGGGAGGCTTGCTAAGAATAGAAAAAAGAGTTTGATTATTGAAGATTCGGAGGAGGAGCAGTCTGACAGCAAAGGGTACAAGGAAGAAGAAACTGAAGATGATGAGGAAGAAAATGTGGAGGGGCCCCAATTTACTCCTAAGGATAGCAAGGTTCCTATTGATGGATTTGCCTCTCACTCTATGCATCCCCTGGTCAAAGAGCCTAGAGAGGTCTAGGGGACCATGGACATTGGGGAGGAGCCTTGTGATGTGGTGAAGAGAATGGACACGCTCAACAAAAGGTTCCAGGGGTTGACCCGCTTCACCATGAAGTTGGGTCACTTAGTCACGAGCACTTTGTCTAATGCTATAAAGGAGGAGCTAGAGGGAAACAATGGTCAGGGTAACAAAGAGTGGGTGGGTGATGAGGTTGTGGACCTCCTAATTAAAAACTAGGACAACGCGAGTTAGCTGCTCCTTGTTCATGTCTGTCGACTGACTCACTGCGGTCTCTGTGCTACCTGTGGGTTGTTTCTGCTTTTTGTTTCCTTATTGTTTGTTGTTTAAACTTGTTCCTTTTTGGCCCTAGTGGTTCATTGTGAAGGGTATGATGCCCTATAAATGCTGCTTAACTTTTCAAAAATGCTCAATGTTTTCCAATCTGTAATTTTACAAAATAGTATGAATCTAATCAAAAACCTTTCGTTACTCAATATTTACACAGTAACAAAGCAATTGGTTTGTCACCCCTCACCTCAATTTTGTTAGTTACCCACTTCTTTGCAAACTGCACTATATGAAAATAGTGTGAATGTAAAGGAAACCTTTTCTTTTGTAGGAAATAAGAATGAAATGAAGTTAACCTTCAAATTATATAATAAATCTTAGAGTAAAAATTGCATTTCAATTTCTTCATATGATTGGAACAAAGAAAATGCAAAAATAATTGTAGGTTATAAAATACAATGTGATTTGTTAGCTAATTAATTGTGCACATTCAAAGATAAAGGGTGGAGAGCATGGGGAGGAGTTACAGGTGGGGGATACATAGATCTAACAAAATTGAGGTGAGGGGTGACCAACCAATTGGGTTGTTATGTGTAGAGGGTTTTAAAACAACATGTGTGTTGCAAGTTTAATAACACCGAGTGTTTTCCAATCTCCAATTTTACAAAATGGTATAGATGCAATCAAAAAAATTTATTATTTACACAATAACAACCCAATTGGCTTGTCACCCCTCACCTCAATTTGGTTAGTCACCCATTATTTTGCAAAAGTAGCCAATCTCCCGACAAAATGGCATTTCATAGACATGATAACATACAAGAACACCTCACATATTTCTAGTAGATATACATACCACCTAGCCAGATGCTTGTGCCTCACATACATCTTGGAAGGGAGAATGGCTACTCTTCTTTCGCCTATGTTTTCTTTTGAGCTCTCCAAAAACCTGCAAAATGAAAAATAGCAAGCATGGTGGCTATTTTCTTTCAAAATAGATAATTTTAAATGTGTCACTAGATTGATTCAAAAACTTACCAGTGTGCCATATTTTTTGGCAATGAGATATGTGACAACACTAATTCCACATTCCTAAATGTTTGGCAACATTCATCTATTAGTCTTATCTCATAAGGATGTCATCTACGATGGGGGATGGGGTGTTATGTTATAATGTATAAGATATGTCATTTTATACAAAGATTAACTTCTCCCCTATTTTGGAAGTTGTAGTATATGAAAACAATATGAATGTAATGAAAACCTTTTCTTTTATAGACAGTAATAATTTAATAAAGTTCACCTTCAAAATTTATAACAAGTCTTAGGTAGACTAAATATATGATGTAGGTTTTATAACACCCAGTGTTTTCCAAACTAAAATTTTATTCACAATATGAATGTCTTCAAAACCCTTTGTTATTTACAGAGTGCAAATGTAATGAAATGCACCTTCAAAATTTACCATAGCTATTAGTTATAGTAAAAAATACATTTCAATTTCTTCACATCATTGAAAAATAACATTGTATATTTGTAGGTTGGAAAACACCATGGGTTGTGACTATAAGAACTCTTAGTTATAATAGATATTACATTTCAATTTCCTCATATGATGAGAATAATATATGCTTCCTTACAACAGACAACACAATAAATTTAGGAACTTTAAATGTTTGTAACACTTGCAATTTTTTTGCATTTTAGAGAGAACCAAGGATGCCTCCTTTAAAAGAAAACGTGGTTCGTACTATGTTGAATACTGTTGAGGTGGCCAATAGATTTGATAGGATGTGTGAGGAATAATTTTCAGTAATAGATTGTGAACTTCCCATAATTATTTCCTTCCAATGCATGAATCAATATTCTTTACAATTTCATTTACAAAATTTAATTTATGTTATGAATAAATGATTTTGGAAGTATATCATTCATTTGATTTAGGTAAATAATTGGGGTAACTAGATTGAAGAGGAGGAGGAGGTTGAATATGAGGAAGAGGTTGAGGATGAGGAGGCTAAAGATGATGATGAGGTTGAAGATGATGAGGAGGCCAAAGATGAGGACGAGATTGAAGATGAGGAGGAGGTCCTTGATGAACATGATGTTGTTGATGTCAAAAAGGATGATGGTCATGATGAGCCTAGTGAGTATGAGGATGTAGAGGGTGACCATAATGATGAAAAAGGTGTGAATGATGCACAGGGTGATGCAAAGGATAGGAAGGTAGATATAAAAATTAAATTATTGCATCGTTTGGTTGTGTGTTTATGTTGTGCAATCTATTTATTTTAATCTCCAATATGGTATGTTATTTCATTTTTTGAATTTGTTGTCCACGATGCTACTCATCACATAATAAAATGGTTGGGTAGAAAATATGTATAGGGTGGATTTTAGAATGCTCAGAGTGCATAGGGTGTTGGAACATAGACTTCCTCTTCTGATACCACGAAAGTGTTGTTGAAGTGCAATAGGGGGATGACAAAAATTCCCACTTCCTCTCACTGAGAAAGTGAAAAAATAGTGTCAAAAGATGGAGAATGATGTGGACTACTAGATGAGGTTACAATATAATATGCAAAGAAGGAATGTTATTGGAAGGGTTTTCCAAACATATGATAAAAAAGACTTCCTTGAACTTCCTCATGAAGAAAAAAAGGATGTGAGATCCATACTGTGCTCATACAATAGTAATAATAGGAAGGACGAAAGAAGGAAAATAATATTGATCTTGTAGGAGAGAAAGAAAAAGGTAAAATGGAAATGAAATCTTCAATCTGAATTTTGGTTGGTTTATTTTATTTTTTGATGCATTTGAGGTTCATGTACCATTAAATTACATGGCATGACAACATGATGGTTAAGAAGTGAATTTTGGGCCTAACCAAAGTATATTTGATTTGGAAGATGAGGCACTACCCATGAAAGCACAATATCATGTTACTCCTCCTACTGTTGCATCTAACATTGAGAAGAAGAGGAAGCATAAATGGCCAAAAAATTCAAGGCTCCTTCAAAGGAAGAAAGTGGAAGAAAGGGTAATTTTGAAATCTTATTTTAACGTGTATTTTGATATTTTAAATGAATTGGTTGCATGCATTTGCATTATTTCCATTACAAGGCAAGGATTAACAAGAAGTGGTGGGTATGAGCAAGGTAGTGTCAATTTGGGACATGAAAATATGCCTCAGTAGGGAAAAAAGAAGAAAGGGTGCCTACAGATGAGATCATATATGTGATAGATGATTCAATAAGTTTGAATTTATATTTATTGAACAAGGGTAGAGTTTGTATGAGATGAACTTTTTTTGAATGTGTTTCACATTGATGTACTAGGATGATGATATTCCTATTTCTCAATTTTTGGAAAAGAAGTAGAAAACTATTGACCAAACAAATATTAACGTGATTACTGCATGTGTATGAGTTAACTGACCTGAAGCTCACTATCTTCTTTCCTTCTATAGATATATTATTGGAAATGGCAGCTTGAAATTGATATGTTTGTGTTTGTATATTGTTATCTGCAATTGTAAAGTTTGGTTATGATCTTTATCTTCTCCCACCTCTACCATGTTTTGTAGGATCATAATGTTATTGGACATCTATGGTCTCGAGAAAAATTGGGCCTTGACCTTATTGGTGACATAGTCATAATGCAATTAGGAGAGGCTCATAAAGATAGACATGGGGACAGGAGAGCATTGGCATTCCCTCTATATCATTAGAGACACAACATATTTCCATGCTTTTGTTCCAATTTATTAATGATTCCTTAACAATGATATGAATTACTATTGATTTTACTAAAATTTCCAATGCAGCCAAATCATGTTAATGAGGAGAGGATAGATGATGAGGTCATGACTTTAAAGGTTGATGATCACGTTGATCTTTACTTGGGGGGTAAAGTGGTTGGCAAAGAAATTTTGGCAGATGTGGGGAAAGGTGTTATTTCCACCTCTCTAGAATGCCAAAAGGCTGTGTGAAATTCCATGTTGTTGAGGCCATTTCTCCTGACTGCAAACTGCCTTATCCTAGTTCTTTGGTAGATGTTCTTGATAAATCTATGAATTCCTTCACAATATGGAGCATCTTCAACTTGAGCCCTTCTCTTCCATAGGTACACATAAACAATTTATTTTTGTATATATCATAGTATCTTTCCTTTTTTTTGTTTCTTCTTGTCTTTTAATTCCTTTTATAATTGGTTGATTTTAGTCTTTAGTTGTTTTTCTTCACATTTAGCACTTGCAACTACTAATTTTGCATCTAAAAATTGGTCATCGATATTTTTTTCATCATTTGTACTGCTCTTACCTATCAACACCCCCTGCTATTCCTTTTCAAGATATTCTAACTTATTTTTCATATCTTTTCCTTCAAGCTTTAGATAAGTTTCTCCCTCATCAGCCCTCAGGACATCTCTTTCTTGGATATATTTTTCAATATCTTGAATTATTTTGTGTTGTTACAGTTGCTTTTTTATCAAATTTTAGAGTATCTTTCTTATTGGACAATGCAGATGTTTCTTTGGACAAGTTTTTTACAAAAAAAAATTGTGTTTTCAGATAAGACATTCATCTCTCCACCCAACTAATTCTCTTTTTCTGCACTTAGATCTTATTTTTCCTTTTCCTTATCATCTATTTCAAATTGTATTTCTCTTCCATAGCTACATATAAATTATTTCATTTTGTATATATCATAGTACTCTATAGTTGTTTCCATCCATATGTTAATTTTTAAACGTAGTCATTTATATTAATGGGTTTTTTATAGGCTGAAGGTGTTGAAAGTGCAAAGGTCAAAGCACAAGCTTCTCAAAACCATCTTGTTACATGTAAAATAGCGAGGATCCATGCAAGTGGAATCACCCCACCATCAATGCCAAGGACCCAAAGAATCCTATAAGATTTTATTTGTGCATCTCCTTAATTGCATAGAAAAGGAAGTGTAGGAGAGGATGAGAGAGGTTGAGAATAGTCATTTTACATTCGATCTTTGATCATGTAATTATTGAACAATTATGGTGTAGAATTACATTATTTTGGTATGTTTGAAGACTATGGTCTTCTGCCAATAGTGGCATGGTGTGATTGTTAATTTGTATTGTTGGTCTTGCCATCAAGTTTCAAACCCCATTGGGGTGTCAATTTTGATAATTTATATTGGGTATGAGGTCCCCCATTTATGACCTCACCAATTCATAGCTCCGGGTCAAAAGCATTTTCCCCTCTTAATTAAAAAAGAAAAGAAAAGACTATGTTCTTATAGATTTCATATGACACTTTTTGTTTCCATGTAAAATTTCATTATAAATAAAATCAAATTCCATCAAATAATGGTAGGCAGTGCCACCTCAAGTCTTATTATTTATGTCAACTTACTTACAAATGTAAACACATGCAATCTTTATTTATTGCATAAATGAAAATATGTATAGCAGTAAATATTGTGTATGTATATATGTGGACAACTATGACTCTCATCATATATACATTCTAATCAATTATGGTACTCAATGGTATCTCTAGATGTTTGATAAATGCACAAACATAAATAATCTATATGACACTAAAATGGTTGACTACAATGAATGCTTTTTGTTCCATAGACAGTAACAATGTATTGAAGTTCACCTTCATATTTTATAACAACCCTTAGTTTGAGTAAAAATTTCATTTCAATATCTTCATATGATTGAAACAAAAAATGCACAAAGTAGTTGCAGGTTGGAAAAAATGGTGGGTTGTGACTTACTTCTCAATTCTTGTTCAATGCTCAAGGATGTAGAGTTCAGGGTGGAGTTACAGTGTGGGGGATGCATAAAAGGAACCAGATTGAGTTGAGGGATTGGTAACTAGTTGGGTTGTTGCATGTAGATAGTTTTACAATAGTATGCGGGTTGCAGGTTTTATAGCACACAGTTTTTTCCAACATCCAATTATACATATACAGTATGGTTGTAATGAAAATAATTTTTTATTTAGACATTACGAATGTAATGAAAGGCACCTTCAAAATTTATAACAACTCTTAGGTAAATTATATAAATTTCATTTCAATTTCCTCATATGATGCTAAACAAAATGCACTAAATAATTGTAAGTTGGAAAACACAATGTGGGATGCCAATAGATGATTTTATGAAACCTACACAGATAGTAAACATTGTTGGCAAAGAAAGGATAGACAAATAAGAGGGGGGTGAATCAGTTGTTACATAATTTAAACTTATTCAACCTTAATCAACCTTTAATCTCAGATATGATAATTAACAATGAAAGCATAAATCAACAACACATCAGAAACACATGAACACCAAGATTTTATATGTGGAAACCCTGTTAGGGGAAAAACGACGGTGGATTTTAGTCCATAAGATTATACCCTATTAGAAGTATGATAAAAAATGAATAAGGAATGCACATGCATTTAGGCACACTACCTAGAGCTCACTACTTAGAAGGGAAGGCTCACTACCTTACATAAAATAATCAGATTAAATCCATCTGATGAGGTTGAACTAAGAAATTAGCTTCTACAAAATCCTGATGACAGTTTCGGTTAGGCACAAAAACACTTCTTCACACTTCGCTCAATATTCTTCACACTCTGCTCTGAAATCGAATGATTTGATCTTTATTCACAAATTTTTCATTCACCAAGCATACCTCAAAATGAGTAAAAAATTGCTCGGATATATCCACTACATGAATTCACATCAACAACTCTATCAGCCATAAATAAAGAATAAATGAATTATAAACTATCAGCCCAATTTATGAAAAAATCTCAATATGCACCAACCTAAGTCGATCACAACATAATGAGAACCTAAATCAACATCCTCGAACATGCCAAACAATAAAATATTAATCCATAAGGATCTGCAACATGCTACCACGATCATGTCAGCCAAGAACATGAAAACCTCAGACACACAAAGGAAAATCTTCAATCACGAGCACACCAATCAATGTGGATGTACCACAATGATAGAGCATGATCTAGAAACATCACACTAGCATACGCAACAACTTAATTTACTATAATTGTATTCTCTTCTTCAAAAACACCTGCTACAGCAATAGACAAACTGTAGGAACTCAGAAACTCATAACTCACTCCAATCTTGATGTGTACCATTGAAACATTCAAGCAACATACTAGATAGGCTCAGCAACAAACCCCTTTAATGTGCAACCTCTGATTATCAGCGTACACAACTTTCCACCATTTTGATCATCAAAGCTTCACAAAATGCCTACAACATATCTATTCTAATTTTCTCAATATCCTTGACATATACAACCTTCATAATCATCAGTGCTAATAGTTTTGACATAAATGAAAACCACATATCATCAACACAACCACAACATCCAATAATCTCCCCCTTTGGCATTGATGGCAACACATGATGTGAAAAATACCATCAACACAACTATCTCATCTCAAACTATTCTTCTCCTCCTTACAATACTCTTCTTTCATGACTCTTCTCCCTCTTTCTTCCTCAAAGGTTGTTCACATTACTCTTCTCCCCCTTTGACATCAATGGAAAAGTTACACAAGCTCTGAACCACATATCATCTAAGTCATCTGACTACTCCCCCTAAGTAGCAGCCACCACAACATCAATCTGAAACAAGATCTCACATTAAGTGCACGGATTGATGCAAAAACTTGCATCTTAGTTCAGATTAGGAGGGGAAATCACCCCTAACTTTCATTTGAGATACTCAAAATTATACTTAGGCAACGTTTTAGTAAAGATATCTACAATTTGTTCCTTAGTGGGCACATATTCCAATCTGACTTCTTTATCACTCACTTTGTCTCTCAAAAACTGATACTTTATAGATATATGTTTTGTCTTTGAATGTAATGCCAGATTCTTGGAAATGTTTATGGCACTTGAATTGTCACAAAATATAGCAATAGGCTCATTATACTCAATTTTGATATCTCTCAGCATCTATTTCATCCATAATACTTGAGTGCAATTATTTGCAGCATCAATATATTTTGCCTCAGCAGTAGATAAGGAAATGGAATTCTTCTTTTTACTTAACCAAGACACAAACTTCTTCCCCAAGAAGAATGCACCACCACTTGTACTTTTCTTGTCATCCACATCTCCTACCCAAACTGCATCTGTTAAATAATTCAGAGTAAGATCATTATCCTTAAGATACCAAAGACTAAAATCAACTCTTCCTTTTAAGTATTTGAAAATCCTATTTATTGCAGTCACATGTGATTCCTTTGGATCAGCTTGATATCTAGCAATCATACATACATCATTCATAATGTCTAGTCTGGTTTGAGTCAAATATAGCAATCCACCAATCATTGATCTATACATTGTTTGATTAGCTTTAGGAGAATCATCATTTTGTGTTAACTTGCATTTGGTTACCATGGGTGTACCAACTGGCTTTGAGTCTTCCATGCCAAACTTTTTTAATAACTGTGTTACATATTTGGATTGAGATATGAAAATTCCATCATCTAATTGAGTTATTTGCAATCCTAAAAATAATTTCAGCTCTCCTATCATTGACATCTCAAATTAAATTTTCATTTCATCAGCAAACTTCATGCATAAGTCATCATTACCTTCAAAAATAAAGTCATCAACAAAGACTTCAATAATCAACTCTTTATCCTAATCCATCTTGAAATACAAGTTGTTGTCAGTAGTACCTTTATTGAATCCAATCTTCAACAAGTATTTATCCAGTCTTTCTTACCAGGCTCTAGGGGCTTGCTTGAGTTCATATAGTGCTTTCTTCAATCGACAAACAATATATTTTTCATTAGTCAGTTGAAATCCATCTAGTTGCTCAACATAAACTTCTTCTAACTCACCATTCAGGAATGTTGACTTCACATCCATTTGATAGACTTTGTAATTCTTGAAAGTAGCCTAAGCAAGAAATAACCTTACAGCTTCAATTCTAGCAACAGGGTAAAAGGTTTCTTCAAAATCAATACCTTCCATCTGTGAGTATCCTTTACATACGAGTCTCGCTTTATTTCCAACCACTTCACCTTGTTCATTCAGCTTATTCTGAAAGACCCATTTGGTTCCAAACACATTTTTATCCTAAGGTCTGGGAACAAGAATACATGTATCATTTTTCTTTATATGCATCAGTCCTTCCTTCATTGCTTCCATCCAATATTCATATTTACATGCTTCATTGATATTGCTAGGCTCAGTTTTGGAAATCAAGCAATACTCTTCTACAATTCTTCTTCTAGTTTGCACACCTTTATTCTTGTCTCCTATAATTTGATTTTCAGAATGATTTAGCTTGACATACCTTAGGACTTTGGGATTCTCTCTAACTTTTGGTTATTTTGTTCTCTTTTCTACACTTCCACTACATTCTCCTTCATGATTCTCTTGATTCACCAGAACAATTTTAACTTGATTTTGTGTCTGTGCATTATTTCCAATATCAGTACTATCTTCTTGGTCATTTGAATCATATCCATAGTATCTGGATGATCTGACAATGTCTTCATCAACTTTGAAATTTGCACTTTCAACCATTTTCTTCAATATTCTATTGTAGCACCGGTAGGATTTTCTCTTAGTAGAGTAGCCTAGAAAGATTCCTTCATCACTTCTAGCATAAAACTTGCCAATGTCTTCATCTCTCTTGATATAACATCTACTTCCAAAGATTTTGAAATACTTAATAGTAGGATTGTAACCAAACCACAAGTCAAAAGGAGTCTTACCAGAATTACCATTAACATTTACCCAGTTGATAGTGTATACAGCAATGCTTACAGCTTCTCTCCAGTAGATATGAGGAACAATACCTTCCAACATCATAGTTCTAGTAGCATCTAGAATTGTTATGTTCTTCCTTTCAACAAATCTATTTTGTTGAGGGGTTCTAGGAGAAGATAGTTGTCTTTTGATTCCATGCTCTTCACAAAATGTATTGAACTCCCGGGAAATGAATTCACCACCTTTTTTCTGATCTTAAGCATTTGACCTTCAAACCTATCTCATTTTTGTCATAGCCTTGAAACATTTGAACTTTTCTAGTGCTTCATGTTTTTCTCTCAAGAAGGCAACCCATATCATCCTAGAGTAATCATCAATGATCAACATAAAGTACCTTTCTCCTTGAAGACTTCTAATTCTAGATGGGCCACACAGATCAGTATGTATCAACTCTAGTGCTTCATTTGAATGATGTTGTTTGCTTCAAAAATAAATTCTTGTATGCTTTCCCATCTGACATTCCTTGCATATAGTTTTAGTAGGCTTCACTAACTTAGGTAGATCTATGACTTCTTGAGTGGAGCTTACTTTGAAAATGTTATCAAAATTCACATTACACAACCTCCTATGCCATAACTAGCTTACATCAACTTGACCAATTAAACAACTTTCACTAGCAACACTCAAGTAAAAAATGTTACCTCTTGTCTTTGTACCTAAAGCAATTACATTTCTAGAGCTTCCCAGTATCCTGCACTTTCCATCTTTGAACTGAATATTGTATCCCTTGTCTACCATCTATCCAACACTCAACAAGTTATGCTTCAATCCTTCAACATAAAGGACATCATCAATATTGTATTTACCACCAAGATAAATAGTGTCTCTGCCACAAATCACACCAACATTGCTATCTCCAAATATTACAACACCACCATCATACTTCTCCAAGCTTAGAAACTTGTTTTTTTCACAAGTCATATGATGTGAGAATCCATTTTCAATCGCCCACTCATCCTTTTCATCAATTTTGGTTGCAAGAGCTTTCTCAATATTCTGATTGTTAGCAAATTCAGTGGACACCATACCATTTTCCTTGATAGCAATGAATACCCATCCATCTTCATTTCCAGCTTCTTTATCAGATTCATCATAAGTAACACCTTCTTCAGCATAATAATATTTCTTTTGAAATCTAGACTTGTCAGGTTTATACTTAGAAACTCTTTCAGGACACCTTGATGCAAAATGACCTATCTTACTACAAGAGAAACATTTAGTAGGTAGCTTTCCTATGTACTTACCATTTCCTCTGGCTTCTCTTTTCACAATCAATGCTTCCATCTCTTCTAGCTCTCTTTCTTCATCTTCAATCTGTCTCATCTTATCTTCATACTTGAATGTCTTTCTGGAACTTTCTCCCGGGTCATATCTATGTTGGCTTTTTCCAAATATAGTAGCCTTGAATGCAGATTTTGTCTTAGGAGTAGGCTCGCCAAATTCACTCAACTCAAAGGCAGATAGTTTACCAATTATCATGTCTCTTGTCACATTCCTTACTATCTTGAGTTCTTCAATAGCATGAGCTTTAGTTTTGTAAGAAGTATGCACTAATCTGAGTACTTTAGCCACAATCTCATCTTCATCCATGACTCCACCAGCACATATAATACCCATCACTAGTTCATTTACCTTATGCATGAAAGCAACAATGTTTTCATCTTCACTCATCTTCAAGTTCTCCCACTTTCCTTTCAGACTTGTTATCTTAGTAATCTTCACGTGTGCATCTCCTTCATACAATGTTTCCAATTTCATCCAAATCTCATGTGTTGTCTTCAGACCTATCACATTTTTCATCTCTAAATATGTCAAAGCACTCAACAATTCTTCTATAGCCCTGATATAAGTTTCAACTTATTTGATCTCATTAGGAGTAATGGGACCATTCTGAGGAATATTATATATGTTCTTTGCAATCTTCCAGAAGGGTCCAGCAATGCACTTCAAATGAAACTCCATTCTGACCTTCCATAGAGAGTAATTTGTACCATTGAATCTAGGACTATCCTTCTTGTATGATGCCATCTTAGATCACCTCAAGCTATTTAACTTCTTAAGAGGAACCTACTTTGATACCAATTGTTGGCAAAGCAAGGATATACAACTGAGAGGAGGAGTGAATCAGTTGTTACATAATTTAAAATTATTCAACCTTAATCAACCTTTAATCTAAAATCTGATAATTAACAGTGAAAACATAAATCAATAACACATTAGAAACACATGAACACCAAGATTTTATACGTGGAAACCCTATTAGGGGAAAACCAAGGTGGATGTTACTCTACAAGATTATACCATGTTAGAAGTATAATGAATAAGGAATACGCATGCATTCAAGAACACTACCTAGAGCACACTACTCAGAAGGGAAGGCTCACTACCTTACATAAAACAATCAAATTAAATCCATCTGATGAGGATGAATTGAGAAATTAACTTCTACAAAAGCCTAATGATAGTTTTGGTTAGGCACAAAAACACTTCTTCACACTTCGCTCAATCATCTTCACACTATGCTATGAAATTGAATGATTTGATCTTTATTTGCACATTTCACATTCACCGAGCATACTTCAAAATGAGGAAACAATCGCTCTTATATATCCACTAGACATGAATTTACATCAACAATTCTATCGGCCATAAATAAAGAATAAATTAATTACAAATTGTCGGCCCAATTCATGAAAAAATATCAATGGATACCAACATAATTCGGTCACAACATAATGAGGACCTAAATCAACATCCTTGAACACACCAAACAATAAAATATTAATCCATAAGGATGTGCAACACCCTACCACTATCATGTTGGCCAAGAACATGAAAACATTGAACACACAAAGGAAAATCTTTGATCATGAGCACACCGATCAACGTGGACGTACCACAATGATAAAGCATGATCTAGAAACATCACTGGACATCACAATATCATATGCAACAACTTAATTTACCAAAATTGCATTCTCCTCTTCAGAAAAACCTGCTACAGTAACAAAATAATTGTAGGAACTCATAAACTCATAACTCGCTCCAATCTTGATGTGTATCATTGAAACTTTCAAACAACATACTAGATAGGCTCAGTGTAAAACCCTTTAATGCATGACCTCTGATTATCAACGTACACAACTTTCGACCATTCTCATCATCACAGCTTCACAAACTTCCTGCAACATATCTATTCTAATTTTATCAATATCCTCGACATATATAGCCTTCATAATCATCAATGTTAATAGTGTTGAAATTAATGACAACCACATATCAACAACACAACCACAACATCCAACAAACATCTCCTCATTTATTCAATACAATGGGAGTTGACAGACTTCTCCCTTCTCTTAGTACAAGGGCCATGGTAGAAAATCCCAGCTACCAATCTATTATCCTAGAACTAAATTTTCCCCTCGCTTCATACGTGACTCTTTATTCCGAAAGAGTAACTGATTATTGAAAATCAGTTACTAAAGAAACCTCCAAATCTACATAGAATATGAAAAGTTTTACCTTTCATATTTTAATTCTAACATTTTGCAAATACTAATATTTAAAATGAAATTGCAATTTGTCATTTCCTTTTGAAGGGCAACAACTTGAGGAACACGAGTATTGTGATGTTCATCTTTTTTTAACACTTTGAGCTTGGACATTTGTAGATCCTTTTCCATTATAGCAAAAAATTTAGTCAATGTATGGTGCTCATTTTTTTGATCTCTATTTTCAAAAAGAGAAAGATCTTAGGACTTCAGCTCTAGTTGAGATTTCAAATGTGAAAACCTCTTTTCAAATGGAAACAATGTTGCAATTTCTGCTTCAATTCTTACTAGCATGCTTTGATGAATAGCAAGTTGGGACTCTACCTCAGACAATGCATGAATCTACCTTAACAATTCACCTCCTCCCTTGTAACTTCCACCAGTAAGAAGACCACTTGGCTGAAAAATTTCCCCATCAAGAGTTACAATTGGAGATCACATATCTCTATGAGAAGGAATCTCCTTTGCAACATCTTAATTACTGCAAAAAAATGTATTACGAAATACAAATTTCATAGTTAGTTCAATTCCATCTTCATATGCAACAAGAGATAGTGTTAGCCTTGAATTTCCATTTCCCACCACTTTGGTTGCTAATTGTTGAGTTGTTGACGAAATGGTGTGGGCTTGGATTTTGTTTAAAGGGATAATCATTACTCTTCTTTGTAGATGTTCTATTTGAATTAGTAGCTTTCCTCTTTGTTTTGTATCCACTACTACATTACACAACTTCCCTCCTACAATTACCTCCAATTCAGCTATTATTGAGACATCTTTAACTTTTATAAGTTGTACAACAACATTTTTGACTTTTGAGCTATCAAAATGCTTTGTAGGATCATTATAGGTAAATTGAACATTTCCTAATTGAGCCTTGAGGAGCCTAATATCATCCTTCAACTTGTGAACTACGTCAGATTCTTGGAAACATTGATTTTCTAATATCTCCATGTACACTTCTTCATAGGCAACACCTTCCACTATTATTTTTATTTTCTCAACTTCTTGTCTTTTAGATTGCAGCTCTCTCCAAATAGCATTAAGCTCTTTTTCTTTTGACCATGACAAATTATTCTTCTCTTTTAATTCCTTTTCTAATTGGTTGATTTTAGTCTTTAGTTGTTTTGCTTCACTTTGAGCACTTTCAACTATTTCTTTTGCATCTACAAATTGATCATCGATATGTTTTTCCTCATCCCATCTGATCTTACCTCTTAGCACCCCCTTCTTTTCCTTTTCATGATCTTCTAACATCTTGTTCATATCTTTTACTTCAAGCTTTAGATAAGTTTCTCCCTCATCAGCCCTTAGGACAACAACATCCCTTTCTTGGATAGAGTTTTGAATTTCTTGAATACTTTTATGTAGCTTTGCAGCTATTTTTTTCTCAATTTGTATAGTGTCTTTTCCATTAAACTATGAAAATGTTTCTTTTGACAAGCTCGTTAGAGAAATTGTCTACATTTTCAGATAAGACTTTCATGTCTCCACCCAACTGATTATCTTTTTTTTGCACTTAGATATTGTTTTTTCTTTTCCTTATCATCCATTTCCAATTGTATTTGTTCCATGGAATTTCTAATTTCAAGAATGCTTGGCTTCATTTGTTCAACTCCACTTATAGAATCATCTCTCTTTCTTTGCTTGCATGAATTCATATGCAATCTATAACCTCTCAATTTTATAGATGAATAAATATACACATCACATATGCTTATGTAAAATAAATACATTATTGGTATACTATTATATTTTAGTTTCCTCTATGTCCTCTTATTTTTTAGTAGTAGCATCGCATACAATTCTCATAACAAAAAAAAATGGTTTTATTTGATTTGTTGCAGGAAAAGAGATTAAGCAGATCAGTAATGGCTACGCTTTTCATACCGGTTATGAGAAATAAGAATAAAAAATGGTTCTATGAGATAACACACTATGATTAACTACGCATTGTATGAAAAAATTTACATAAGTGATTAATTGATGGTTATCTTTATTTCTTTTATATAAGTGGATATTGATTGTAGTTTTTTGAATTACTAAAAGAAACAAATAATTTTTCAATGTACATGTTAGAAAATGTAGTCTTCTTTTTGTACCATTTCAAGTGAGTGTTAAAAATAATTGTGTGTCTTCAAACTTGCAATTTTCCATACACGAACACTCAAAAAATTTAGGACCATCATGTTGTAGGCTACTACTAAATTCTAGTTGCACACATCTCACTTCAGAGGATGATCGAAGCAAAAAAGTTGAAAAGAGACCACCAAGGGGGTATATACCCTTTGCAACATCATATCTTTTGAGTGCTTCAACCAACTGTGTTTGATTGACCACAAAATCCCACACATTCTTTACAAGAGAAGGCGAACTAGAGTTTGGCTTCTCAAGAGGTCCATATAGTTGGGAAGGAAAGAAAATTCTATGTCACACCCAAAATAGTAGCATGCAAGATCCATTAGCATCAGACATCTAGAAACCTCATGGATTTCATTCTCCATAGTCTGACAATTAAAATTGAAAATGGAATGTAACCTCTCTATCATGAACGAAGCACCATTGTTTTGCTTGCACTAGATGGGAAGTTGGCCAACATGAATCCTTGAGTTCAACATCTTTTGTGTGAGACAAATCACTGATGGTGATGGTCAAAGAGGAAATAAGAAGATATAACTCAAGAAATTTTTGACTCACAGTGCGAGCTCCCCTCAAATAGGCTACACGATTTTACTATTTTTATTCCGAAGAACTAAAATTGTTGACCTTCCAGTTTTTAGCAGATGCTTTAAGCTTCTCATTCTATTGTCAATAAATGAAAAAACTGTCAATAACAAATAGCGTTGTAGGCATGTAGAAAAAAACATTTTTTCTCCAACTACGGCTTCATCCACTACTTCTATAAATAAATAAATATCACAGTGTATTTATGAAAAAAAAAAGGTATTAATTGCATTGTTATGATTTTCTAAAATCAGAGGTTGGAAAACACTTGGTGTTATAAAAAATAGAATGAAAATAAATTTTCATACCGTCATACCTTACTCATACCTATATCTCAACCCGTACTTGAACTAACAACTTAGCCCTCTGATCTCCAACACTTAGCTTTGAACGTACAAAAAGAGACAACCAAAAACCCACTGTGTTATCCTACCTGCTATTATTTTGAGCAATAGGAAAATAGCAATGGAAAACTTAAGGGAGCAGGTACTAGAATGTATGGAATGAAAAAAGGAATATGCTCTAAAAATACTTGAGAAGAAGCACCCAAAATGAGACAAATAATGTATTGACTAAAGAGATTCTTCCTACTCTTGAGAATTCAAGGAAGGAGTGAGTGTAGTATGCGTAATTGTAAAATGATCATGCAAAACTAGAGGCAGAGATAGTAGAATGTATGAAATGAAAAAGGAATCTTCTCTAAAATACTTAACAAGAAGCAGACCAAAGTGAATGAGTCAGATAATGTATTAACTGGACAGTTTTTTCCTACTCTTCAAATGTTGAGGAAGGTGCGTTTGTATTATGTTCAATGGGAAAATGAAAATGTAGAACTCCAACAACACGTACTAGAAAGTATGTAATGAAAAAGGAATTTTCTCTAAAAACACTTAAAAATAAGAAGATCAAAGTGAATGAGATAGATAAAGTATTGACCGAAGAGATTCTTCCTGCTCTTGAGAATTTGATGAAGGAACACGTGCAGTATGTGCAATGACCAAGACAAAGGACCCAAGGTGCCTACAACACCAACTCCAAATCTATTTTTTGTGTTTCTCGCTTTTATGAAAAATATTAATAACACTGCGTTTTCTAACACAACAGTTTTTCCAACCTCCTTTTTCTCATAACATACTCATATATCCACATGTGTAGGTTTGCATTGTAAATTAGAAGATCATTCACTATACTATGTTTGTGTATGGAAAATTGCAACTTTGAAGACACATGATGATTTTTAACACTCACTTGAAATGGTATAGAAAATACACTACATTTTCTAATGTGTATATTACAAAATTGTATGTTCCTTTTAGTATTTCAAAAAACTACAATCAATATTCACTTATATCAAAGAAAGACAAATAACCATCAGTTAATCACTTATGTAAAATTTGGCATGGGTGAAGCCACAATAGTGGTTTACAATTCTAGTGAGGAAGGAAAACTCACAAAAAATGACCCCATGCCAAAAAATGTGATTTTGGGGGTTCGTACGAACCTATGGGTTCGCTCGAACCAGGGTTTGAGTGAACCCATTCCCTATTTTCCCACCCAAAAAGATGCTCATAATTTTTATCCAATCATTATCACATCCTCATTCCTTCACAGCCTCATCAGTCTACTTCCATCTAGTGGTGGATTTGCACCATAATCATCATCCTCATCATTTTGATCCAATCATTATCACCCTGCATCATTTAGTCACACTCTTAAACCTAGTTTAGAGTTAATCCTATCAAAATTATCCAATCAATCATCTTATCCAATCAATCAAATCCAATCGTCAGTCCATCATTATCCTAGAAATCATCTAATCAACTGATCTATCATCCTAGAAATCCTTTAAATCATCATCTAGGACACCACTTAGGTCAATCTTAGGGATTAGGGTCATCTTAGTCTCACGGCCCCTTACATTTTCATGCTCATTACCGATCATAGGCAAAGAAACTCATGGAACTAAAATAGTCCCAAAGTGGTCAGCCTCAGTATACTCTAAGTCCCCCAACCAACAATGTTTCTTCACAATCCAAGACAAAAATCCCCATACAATATACCCCAGAAGAAAGAATGGTTAACCAACCTGAGCTCATCATCGATGAGTACCTTCATGATCCCACTAACTTGCAAATGTTTGATCGTCTTCTTTCCAAGTGAGGAGACAAAATCCTTGTGCAATTTCTTATGAGGGGTACTAAGAGACCTCCTAGTTTTGATATGTCATAGTATGTCAAAATCACACCCCCTCAATAATAGGATCCACAAAATTCTCAAGTTAATCCAAGATCATCAATCCCTCAAGTACCCCAAGTTACTGCATAGGATACATGGTACCAACTTGGGTTTGACAATGATGTATGCTATTAAATCCCACCCTCATATGTTTGAATTTCAATCATGGTTGTAGCACTTGATCCCAAAAATTCCTAAGGTCTTGGTCCTAATAGTTCTCAAGGATTTATCAATCATAAAGATCCAAACATTCCTCAAGGTCCTAATCCCCTTTACCCGCAAGGTATGGACATTCCATAAGGTTCAACCCTCATACCATCCACACCACCTCTTCCGCTGAATCAATCAAGTCAGCCACCAAGGAATACTAGGGGAAATACATATAATCCTTTTATTGCACCCCCTCCTCACATACCTCCTAGAATCACACACACCTCAAACTTACCCCAACCTCCATTCGCATCTCAACAAAAGCCTCAAGGAAATCTACCACCCTTGCATAACCTCAAGGTAACCCACAATAGGAACCACAACAACCACCTCATAAACAACCACCACAACAATCCCCATCCCAACCTCCATACCATATTCAAATCCATTCACAACCCCCACATCAATTTCAAATCCCATTGCAACATCAAAAACCACCCCTGCATCAACCTCAGAGTAATCCATCACAATTGTCACACTAAACTTAAGCTAATTCATTGCATCCTCCTTGTCAATTGCAAGTCCCCCCTCAACAAGAACTATCTTATCAACCACCACCTCACCAATATCAAATCCCATCACAACCACCATGTCACCAATCCCAAATCCCATCACAACCTCCATCTCATACTCAAATTTTGTCACAATCACAAAAATCCTCTCAAAAAATTACAAGAAACCCTAGTTCCCAATATTCATACCATCCCCAAAGCACTTATTGTCAACAACCCCCTACATCCAACCCTAATATAAATTATTATTACTATAATCCATAACAATCCTAGAAACCACCATCATACGCTAATCCCCTATAATCACAACAAAGCACCTACCATCAACAATCTAATCCACAATGGCCTCCATATGCTTCCCAACAACAAGCTACATATAACTACCAATCCAATCCATTTTACTCCTAGCAACCACCACCATGCCAGCAAGGTACCTCTGCATCATACTACCAAGCCATGCCATCATACCAACCAACTTTAACCAATTCTCAATCCACATATCTTGAGCAATACTAGAAAATCCCTTTATATCCACCTCCGCCATCATATGATCAGTCCATTCCACCTCCAGTTCCATTGTATTAGCAACATATCCAATAAAATCAACCCAACTCAGTAGGTCCTTCCTCCTCAATATCAATTAATAAGGAATGGGAAGATATGAAAGCCACCCTTAAATACTTGCAAGCGAGAACATCCAATAAGTCCTTTGATTTTGGGGAGCTTTTCCTTATTTGTTTGATCCCTTCATCTCACTTGTCCCCTTTAAGCATTTTGATTTGCCAAAATTCGATAAATACAAGGGAAGGGGTGATCCAAGAAACCACTTGCAAGAATTTTACATGCATTTCTGAGAATTCCTACATAATGACAACTATATTTTGTGATTGTTCCCTAGGAGCCTAATGGGGCAAGCTCTAGATTGGTTTATGGGTATTCTAAAGGGGTCAATTTCTTCATTTGTAGATATGTTAGAAATGTTTGTTGCACACTTCTCTTTCAATATGGAGAAGGATATAGAAACTTTATATCTCTTAAAGGATACAATGGAGAAATATCCGCAAGCTACCTGCAAAGGTGGCAAGCCCTAGATAGTCAGCTTAAATTCAATCTTCATGAGAAGGAGTTGGTAACCATCTTCATTGCAAAATCCCACCCTGAACTAGCCCATAACCTACACCTCCATTACATTACCACCTTTGTAGAGGTAATTGAGAAGGGTAATATTATTGGTAGGGCCCTTATTGCTAAAGGTATGATCAAAATATTCAAGGAAGATAAAGATAAATCATCCAGAGATATATCTCGCTACTAGAATAGAAACAAAAATATTGTCAATGATGGTGTCACTGACAATAAACACATCCAAGTAGCTAGAACTTTGCAAAGATCACAGTACATCCCCAAACCACAATCAGTTTCCAATGTTATATCCATAACATGAGGTGCACCCCGCCCTCCTCCACAAGCCAATCAAAATAATGAAGGGAATAATAAGCTCTCATTCACTCCTTTGGGAGAATCTTTAGATGTCATTTTCAAGAGGCTGCTCCAAGTGAACTATGCAGTTACTTATCTTGTGACAAAGTCATTTGATTAATCCAAGCCAAAACCCACCTGGTATAGAGAGAATGAATATTGTGTGTATCATGTGAACTAGGTAAAATGTTCAAACAAGTAATAAAACAACACACAATCAATGAAAATTATTATATTAGAGAACCCTAAAGATAGTGAACTATGCAGTTACTTATCTTGTGACAAAGTCATTTGATTAATCCAAGCCAAAACCCACCTGGTATAGAGAGAATGAGTATTGTATGTATCATGTGAATTAGGTAAAATGTTCAAATAAGTAATAAAACAACACACATTCAATGAAAATTATTATATTAGAGAACCCTAAAGATAATTTAGCTGAATTGAAACCAAAAACATTCTCTAAAACTATCTCATTGTTTTTTATCCTCAAGGATTCATTAAATCACAATGGCTCTCATATTGTGTATGCACTATGACTGTTAGAATGACAACCTGAAGAACGAGATGTTGAAAATGTAGTAAATCTATTCCTACATGATGATTAATAAACTATATTATAGTGATGCCATGATAATGGTTTTGTTGTATGAAGATGTTATGCTAGTGATGAAATGAAACTATAAAAATCAAAATGTAGCTAAAGCCATGATTCTAAACTAATATGCTTATAATTGCTAAATGCCCAAATGCTAAAATATTAAAATGCTCAAATGCTCTAGTAAAATTTCTGCAAAGTAACTTTTCTCAAAGTTGGGATGCATTTACTGTAGAATAAGGCTATATTTATAGATTTTCTAAGGCATATTATGATGTGGCAGTAACCAACGGTTTGGATTTAATCTGGATAGATGAAGGGTGGATGATGAATAAGTTAGAGAGAAATAAGGAGAGTGTTCCCTTGCATGAAAACAATCTGCCAAGTGTAGAAGGGAAGAAATGAAATAGAAGAGCCAAGTGTCTCAAGTTTGTTTCAACATTTGTTGAGGATAAATATCCAAATTAAATATTTAAAAATATTTAATTTGTTGAGACACATGATGAAGTGGAAAGGGGAAACGTTGTAGAAATGTGACTAAAGTTAAATTTAGGATTTATTTTTAGTGAGAGGAAAGATAATTAAATAAAACAAACTATTCAAATTTGTTTATTTAATTAAGATTAAAAGAATGTGATTTAAGATGGAAGAATTAGAATGTGAACTACATAAATTTAAGTTTAGAATTTATTTATAAGTAGATGAAATAAAAGAGGGGGTTTATTAATTAAATAACTTGTATTTAATTAATTAGACTGGAAGAATTAGGAAATCTGAACCATATAAATAAATTTAGAATTTATTTATAAGTATAGGAATTAGAAGGTTTATTAATTAAATAGCTTGTATTTAATTAATTAGATTATTTAGACCGATACATTTTGCCCCTCTTTGAAGTGATGTGTTTACACATTGCTTCAAAGAAAAAATTGTTGTTGGCGCTAACAAAAATATTCGATGCCCCAAACACTGAAATTTTGAGTGATGATGGATATATGCCCCCTCGAGAAATAAATCGATGAATTTTTATTTTTTTGGATTTTTCAGGATTTTTTTTTTTAATTTTTTATGATTTTTTGATGATTTCAAATTTTTATGATGCCAAGATGATTTATCTCCTGAAAATGATATTAAACTCGCCAAATTTGATGAATTGATTAATTAAGGCCCCTTTGAAAAATAAAATAAATCAATCCCATCAAATTCCCACTTAATCACCCCTTTAAAAGGTAAAAAGAGGTGAAACATAAATCATTTGTAAATTTGTGTTTTGAAAAATTGGAGTGATTAGAGAAACTTTGTGCAAATTGAGCAAGATGGTGATTCCAATTAAGACCCACCAATTCGAGCGTGTTCGACGTCACAACCAACCAACCGCGTATGGACCTCCGATAAATACCCTAAAAAACTTCATAAATTTTGAATCTCATTTTTCTCTCATTTTTCACATTTGAATTCTGCCTTTTTTGCATTTTAGCGCATAGGGAACCCGATGTAGTGCATCGGGTTGTTGTTATAGCACATAGAGTAGTTTAGCGCATAGGGTCAATTTTTTAGCGCATTTGGTCAAGAGATAGGACATCTGATGAATGATGTAGCACATATAGAGTTGTAGCACATTTAGGACATGATTTAGTGCATTTATTCAAAATTTTAGCGCATAGGATCATTTGTCACATTGGTTCCATGAAATGGTGCATTGATGAATTTAAATGGCACATTCATAGATTCGGTACCTAGAAATCTTGTTATGGCGCATTGATAGAATTCTCTGGTGCACCATTGTTTTTAGCGCTTTGAGACACTGTTTTAGAGCATCCATTCCTGATTGATGAGATTTAAATTAGACTCCTTGATTTTGATTATTGTTGATCGAGCCAACCTTTGATTTGATGATTTTTGATGATGTTGATAGATTAGATGATGATTGATCTCATGATAGGTGAGATTCAATGATAGATTGATGATAATTGACCTCATGATAGGTGAGGATCAATGATAGATGCTCGTGAGATTTTATCGAAGTCTCACCAAAGTTGATTAGATTGATAGGTTGATTGATGTTGATTGATTGAAAAGATTGCTTATTTGTGATATGTTATGATGATAGGAGCCTTCATTAGTCCTGATGTCATAGGAGCATTTCTCAAGGACCTAGGATTTTATTCCACATCTAGATTAGGTTGATCTAAATGTGATTGGATGATGTGGATTGGCTTCTTTTCTTGGCATGCCCAAGCATAGGATTAACAAGGGGTCGTTGACCACTTTGGAAGAGAGGTGGCACAATGATCATAACACCTTTCACTTGGATATTGGTGAGATGACAGTCAGACTAGATGATGTGTACCAGATTTTGAGAATTCATGTTGTTAGCGATCTAGTTGTGTATGATTCGACTGAGCAGGGAGGGACCAATGCACTACGGAGAGTCTTCGAGGATGAGAAAATTTATGGTTATGAGATCCCATGATAGGATATGGTTGATGCATATGTGACACTACCATGTGTTTTATCTAAATTTATCAAAGGATTCCTATGAGGTAGTCATGTCGATTAGTTTGACAATTTGAATGATCTTGACACAAAAAAACCTATTTTTTTTCAATTTGAAGCTCGGTTTGAACATGAAAATGGTGGAGAATTCACAAACCCAACTGAAATCAGGTAGTCCTTGGAATGAGCTATCCAATGAATATATATTTGATATGTTTTCATTTTATTATGTATTTGGTTTTTTAGTTTTATTAAATATAGTTTTTTACCAAAAGTGAAGGTCTATGTTTTGCACATGTGGAAAAATAGCAGATTATCAAAAAAAAATTGAAAATATGAGTGCACCAGATATTGAAGTCCTTATCCAACAAAAAAAACATTGAATTTCGATATATACAAAAAAAGTTACGCGTTATATGATCGTGCTATATTTGAATTGTAATTGGTTTGAATTTGAAACTTGATTAAAGAAAAAATGTTCAATAAAAAACTATCTAACCAAGTGGAAGCACTAGATATCGGAGATACAAATCTAAATTCAAAAGAATTAGATTTTTATCCTTCATGGAAAAATATTTATGCGTTATACGGTGTGTGTCACTTTTTAAAAATGTTATTTTTTGAAAAAAACTAGTTTCATGGGAGATGGAAAAAGAAGTGCAATCTGATTCAAAAAAAAATTGAAAAAAATATTTTTAGAATCTACAAACAAAATGTGACGAGACTCTAGTTTGCATCATCTTAAAATTCCTCACAGTTTAGCCGCTATAGGTGCCCGAATGTGAAGATTTAGTTAAAATAATAATTTTAGTGTCCAGTTTGGCCAAAAATTGTAAACCACTATTGTGGGATCACCCTACATATGTTGCATAGTTAATCATAGTGTGTTATCTAATAGAACCCTTTTCCAGTCCTATTTCTCATAACCAGTATGAAAAGCATAGCCATTCTCGATCTGCTTTATCCCTTCACTTGCAACAAATCAAACAAAACCATTTTTTTTTTATGAGAATTGTATGAGATGCTACTAATAAAAAATAAGAGGACATACTAGAAAGTATGTAATGAAAAAGGAATCTTCTATAAAAACACTTGGGAAGAACTAGACCAAAGTGAATCAGAGAGATAATGTTTTGACTAAAGAGATTCTTCTTGCTCATGAGAAGTTGAGGAAGGAGCATGTGCAGTATGTGCAATGGCCAAATGGAAATACAAAAGTGGATTAACTCGAAAGGTTTTGTATTGTATATGAATTTATGCAAGCAAATAAAGAGAGATATGATGCTATAAGTGGATTTGAACAAATGAAGCCAAACATTCTTGAAGTTAACAATTTCGTGGAGCAAATACAATTGGAAATGGATGAGGAAAAACTAGATCTAAGTGCAGAAAAAGAGAATCAATTAGGTGGAAACATGGAAGTCTTATCTGAAAAGGCAGACAAGTTCTCTAATGAGCTTTTCAAAAGAAACATCTATATAGTCTAATGATAAAGACACTATAAAAATTGAGCAAAAAATAGCTGGAAAGCTACATAAAAGTATTAAAGAAATTCAAAAATCTATCCAAGAAAGGTATGTTGTTGTCCTAATGGCTGATGAGGAAGCATCTTATCTAAATCTTGAAGTAAAAGATATGAAAAATAAGTTAGAAGATCATGAAAATAAATAGTACGGGGTGTTAAGAGGTACAAGTAATAAATATGAGGAAAAATGTATCGATGATCAATTTGTAAATGCAAAAGAAATAGTTGGAATTGATGAAATTGAATCAAAACAACCAAAGACTAAAATTAGCTAATTAGAAAAGGAATTAAAAGACAAGAAGAAGTTGTCATGGTCAAAAGAAAAGGAGCTTAACATTGTTCAGAGAGAGCTGCAATCTAAAAGGCAGGAAGTTGAGAAAACAAAGACAATAATGGAAGGTGTTGTCTATGAATAAGGATACATGGAGATATTATAAAATCAGTGTTTCCAAGAATCTAACATAGTTCAAAAGTTGAAGGATGATATTAGGCTCCTCGAGGCTCAATTAGGAATTGTTCAATTTCCTTATAATGATCTTGCCAAGCATTTTGATAGCTCAAATTTCAAAGGTGTTGTTGCACAACTTATAAAATTCAAAGATGGCTCAACAATAGATACATTGAAGGTTGTTGTAGGAGGGAAGTTGTGTAATGCGGTAATGGATATTGAACAAACATGAAAGCTACTACTTCAAATAGGACGTCTACAAAGAAGAGTAATGATTATCCCTTAAAACAAAATCCAAGCCAATACCATTTCATCAACAACTCAACAATCAATAGCCAAATTGGCGAGCAATGGAAACACAAGGTTGGCACTATCTCTTGTTGCATATGAAGATGAAATTGAAGCAGCTATGCAATTTGTATTTTGTAGTACATTATTTTGCAACATTTCAGATGTTGATATCCCGAAGAATATGTAGTGTTGTTGTTTCTTGTCCTGCTTTTTTGGTTGTTGTCGTGTTGATGATTTGCTATGTTTTGGCTATTGTTTGCTCTTTTTAGTTATCTTTTACTTCAGTTGTTCTTTTTTGTAGAGGGTTTTGGGTCCCCTTCAAAACTTTTTTACCTCTAATAAAAAATAATTCATATGTTGCAAAGGAGATTCCTTCTCATAGAGATATGTGATCTCCAACTGTAACTCTTGAAGGGGACATTTTTCAATCAAGTGGTCTTCTTACTGGTGGAAGACACAAGGGAGGAGGTGAATTGTTAAGTTGGATTCATGCATTTTCTAAGGCAGAGTCTCAACTTGTTATTCATCAAAACATTCTATTAAGAATTGAAGAAGAAATTGCAACACTATTGCTATTGGAAAAGAGGTTTTCACATTTGAAATCTCACCTAGAGCCGAAGTCCTAAGATCTTTCTCTTTTTGAAAATAGAGATTAGAAAAATGAGCACCATACATTGACTGAATTGGTTTCTATAATGGAAAAGGAGCTACAAATGTCCAAGATTGCAGTGTTAACAAAATATGAACATCACAATACTTGTGTTTGTCAAGTTGCTACCCTTCAAATGGCAATCGAAGATTACAATTTTATTTTAAATATTAATATTTGCAAAATGTTAAAATTAAAATATGAAAGGTAAAACTTTTCATATTCTACATAGAATTGGAGGTTTCTTTAGTAAGTAATTTTCAATAATCAGTTATTCTTTTGGAATAAGGAGTCACGTACGAAGCGAGGGAAAAATTAAGTCTTAGGATATAACATATCAATAGTTGGGATTTTCTACTATGGGCCTTGAACTGAGAAAAGGGAGAAGTTTGTCAACTTCCATTGTATTGAATAAATGAGGAGATGTTTGGAATCTATGCAGGTTTCATAAAAAAATCTACTGACATCCCACATTATGTTTTCCAACCTACAATTATTCAGTCCATTTTTTTTACCATCATATGAGAAAATTGAAACACAAATTTTAGTCTACCTAAGAGTTGTATAAATTTTGAAGGTGCCTTTCATTATATTCATAATTTCTATATAACAAAAGATTGTAATTACAACCATACTCTCTATGTATATTTGGATGTTATAAAACATTGTGTGCTATCAAACCAACAACCCACATACTGTTGTAAATCCCTCTACACGCAACAACCCAATCATATGATATTATATTTCCTTACACCACTTTGGATGCATGCTTATGTTCTTAAGTTGTCCTTCTATAATTAATTAATGATCACACATGTTTATCCTTTGAAGAGGTCCTCAAAGGTCTTGATTGATTTTTTTAGGTTGTGAATGTCAATGAGTCACCTCTAAGTCATTTTAAATAACATAATTGGAATTGATAATATTTATGGAAAAAAAAATTCATATTTTTTATTATCCTCTTAAATAATAGACCTTATAATTAGAATTAGGCTTTAGCATTCGATTAAAAATCACAAATATGAAGAAAACGCGTATATGACTTCTCAAATAGTAAACTTATGGGACAACCTTCAATTTTGTGGTCTTTGATCTAGATCTTAACCAACTCTATAACACCTAATCCTAACTTATTTTAACTCTCCTCTAATGGAAAATGTTGATATTTTTATAGAGAAGAGTGATGTTGTGACTTTATATTAACATATAGCATAGTACATCACCCTATGCACATGGGATAAGGGTCACAAGTTGAATATTGAATGACTTATCCTTTCATTTTGACTGTCAACTAGACACCTTATTGTGAGATGTGCAGATAACCCTTCTTACATAACT
This sequence comes from Sequoiadendron giganteum, assembly GCA_007115665.2. Classification (NCBI taxonomy): domain Eukaryota; kingdom Viridiplantae; phylum Streptophyta; class Pinopsida; order Cupressales; family Cupressaceae; genus Sequoiadendron; species Sequoiadendron giganteum. The sequence continues at coordinate 235,387,001 of CM021104.1, read as the reverse complement.
GCAACAAGGTGTAATCTTTGAAACTGAATGTAGTCTAACCACAATCCTCCCCATGCTCTCCACCCTTTAACTCTCAACATGAATAATGAAATAACTAACAACCCACATTGTGTTTTAACCTACAATTATTCATTGCATTTTTTTACCATCATATGAGGAAATTGAAAAACCATTTTTAGTCTACCTAAGAGTTGTTATAAATTTTCAAGGTTTCTTTCATTACATCCGTACTATCTAAATACCTAAAGGTTTTCATTACAATCATACTATTTGTGTATAATTGGTTGTTGGAAAACACTGGGTGTTTTTAAAACTACAACCCATGTAGTGTTGTAAAACCCTCTACACATAACAACCCAATTGGTTTGTCACCCCTCAGGTCAATTTGCTTAGTTTTATGTATCCCCCACCTAAAACTCCTTCTCGTGCTCTCCACCTTTTACACTTAAACATGTTGAATGAAATAACTGAAAATCCACACTGTATTTTCCAATCTACAATTATTTTGTGCATTTTATTTTTCAATCATATGAGGAAAATAAAATGCAATTTTTACTCTAATTAAGAGTCATTATAAATTTTCAAGGTTCCCTTCATTACATTCATATGGTCTAAATAAAAAAATATTTTCAAGACATTCATATTGTTTTTGTAAAATTCCAAGTTGCAAAACATTGGGTTTTAGGAAACCTGCAACCCACTTAATGTTTTAAAAACATTTGCAAGTAAGAACCTAATTGGTTAGAAACCCATCACCTTAATTTAGTCTATTTTATGTCTCCCACACTTGCAACTCTACCCCTTGCTCTCCAACCTTTCACTTTCAACCTGTACAATGAGAAAACTACAACACAAAGTGTTATTAGTTGTTGGAAAATATTGTGTGTTTATAAAATAGTAATGTTGATGGTGGTTTTTGCATAGCAACAACGCAGACAAAATATATAGTATCATATATCTCTTGAAAGGTCAATCTCTATTGAAAAAGAGATAACCCCAAGGTCTCTCGGGTGTTAGGTCATGACTTGCAACAAAACAACTCAGTGATAAATGTGAAAATATTGGTAATCACAAAGGGACCTTACAAAACAAATGTTGGAAACTCTAAACTTATCATATTTTTCAATATAATGATACTCAAATTCCTGGTTTAACCAAATTTTAAAGAAATAACAAAAGATAAAGGGTTTCAAAAATCCTAAGATTAATACTACTCCTAGAATCAACAATACTAATGATGAAATGCTTGGAACGGACCAATCCCTCAAAAAATAATTTTTGATCAACCCAAGCTATACCTGCAATCTCACACGAACAGTGCAATCTTCTAAGGAATTAAATATTTTTAAATCATGGACATTCATTCAATCAAACTGGATAAATTCCCACAATTGAACTAAGCACACAAATATTGGGTACAGGTTGACCTTGCACAACAAACCAACAATCAAGAAGTTGCCCAAAGTATGAACCAGAGATTGCTACATAGAGGATTGCCATTAATACCCATTAAAGCATCGAAATCCAAGTTAGTCCATCATAAACAACTTGTTAATCATCAAGGAAATCCAAATGATCAATCAAAATCCCTTGAAATACCATTAAGGCACCCTTCTCAAATTTCAGGATTTTCATCCCCTCGCAGAATTCGGACCATAAGGGAATTTCAGGGAAATCTGGGCCAGGCGAAAGCAAAGCCAAAATGGACGTGGAAACAAAAAAGGCGGAGGAAAAACCAAAACCAAACGAGACTGGCAACAAAACAAAACAAAAGTGAAAATAGAACTGCCTGAGACAGAAACAAAACAGGCGGAGGTGGAACCAAAATAGAAAGTGAAGGCGAAAACAAAGAAAAAAGCGAAAGCGGAAACAAAACAGGTGGAGGCAGAACCAAAAAAGGTGAAGGCGGAACCAAAACAAGTAGAGGCAGAACCAAAATAGAAAGCGGAGGCAGAAACAAAGAAAAAAGTGGAAGTGAAAATAGAACAGGTGGAGGTGGAACAAAAATAGGTGAAGGCAGAATCAAAACTAGACGAGACCTTTTGCAAAGTATCGAGTTTAGTTCCCACCCCAGTTCTGTCTCCGATGAAAGGAAAGGAGGCGAAACAAAAAAGGAAAACCAATGAAAACCCAAGGGAGGAAACAAACCCAAAGGTCGAACACAAGAAAAACAGCAAAGAAAACGAGAAGACAAGAAGCAGAGCCAGAGCCAAAACCGGAACAAAAACCCAACCAAGAACATTGTGAAGGTTCAGAGTTCAGTTTCATCCCGCACCCTCCCTTCGATGAACAACAAGAAGAGGAAAACCAAAGAAGGCCTAAGGGAGGAAACGAACCCAAAGGCTGAACACAAGCAAAACAACAAAGAAAATGAGAAGACAAGAAACGGAGCCGAAGCCAGAAACGGGACGGAAACCCAACCAAGAGCATTGCAAAGGTTCAAAGTTTAGTTTCATCCCGCACCTCGCCTCTGACAAAGAAAAGGAAACAAGGTCTTAGGAGGAAAAGAAAAAATCCTAAGACCCAAAAAAAACCACCAAAGACAAATAAAAGGCAAAGGGAAACCACCTCTAGAGAGGACAACCGCAAAACTCCATAACCACTAACCTAGGATAGGGGCACTTTACAAGCAAGACAAGCATTTAGGAACAGTGCAAAGTAACCAAATCCCACGACCAAAGGACCAAAGCATCAAAGACCAAAATCTTATGATTAAAGACAAGCTCAATAAGCAAGGCCACAAACAAGTGTTGAAAGACTAGGCAAAAAGGGGGTCCCTACTTTCAGTGGGGCGTGTGTGCAAAAACTGCACAACAAATGGTGACTTCGCTAGGGAATTCTCCATAGCATTTCAGTGACAAACTGGAATCAGGAACCCAGAATCTCTAGTTTCAATCCAAGCATCGGGTTACCTACGAACAAGGTTTCAAAAATCACAAACAAGAAAACCTTTCATATACTTAGGTCAAAGTGTGTGTGTATGCATTCATTTCCTTTTTCCTCAGTTGCAAAAGGGGCCAAACTTAGTCTGATAGGGCTACCTAATGATTCCAACTCCAAAATCAACCCGGATAGAGCCTCGTTACCAGTCAGGTGTCCATAGCCCCGACGAGGTTATCATTGTGATCCTCCCTAGCATAGCTCTACTGCCAGTCAGGCATCCATAGCCCGGATAGAGATACTAGGATACCCCTTATAAGGTGACCAATTCTTTGATTTTTAATATTTTCTTTCCCTTTTTCTTTTTTGATATTCTCTTTGAGATCTTTTAAAATTTCCCTTTCACCTTGTAAGAAAAGAAAGCCCACACTCAGGGATGAGAACCATAGCGGCACTGGAGCATAATATAATATTTTTCACCCAGTCAGACATCATAAGGACCATATGCAACCTCAGAAACTTTAAGATTTGTGTGAAAGTATGAGACCCAAATAAATTCCAAAATTTGACTTACTCAAGTGACTCCAATTCCAAGAATATGCAACATCGGATGAAGGAATTCCGCCAACTAACTCTAAAAAGATTATTAGCGTTTGTAAAAGAAATCCTCAGAACAACCCTAGGAAAGCAACCAGTTATACAGATGCAACATGCCAAAAGAAAGAAATAAAACCTAAAGCAAGAGAGGGATAGGAATAAAAACCAACCAAATCAGACCTACTCTAACGAAAAGCAGAAAACAAGCAAAACAAACAAAAGAAAACCTAATCTAACCGAAGCAACAACAAAAAAACAAAAAGGAAACCTAATCTACCTATGTACAAGGAAATAGTTGTAAACAAGTCAAGATTGGAAAAAATGCTTCAAATGTTGCCCATTGAAAGGGAGTGGGATATTTTCTCTAGTGAGGGTTTTCAAACAAAAAGCATTATCTCCCAAAATCTCTGCAATCTGATAAGGGCCAAGCCATTGGAGTCTATCAAATTTTCCATGTTCCCCTTTTTGGTCATGTGCTTTATCCTAGTAGAGAACCAAGTCAAAGATTCTAAAGGATTTCACCTTGTCTCTCCTAACAAGCCATCTCTTCACCACACCTTGATGTTTGGCAAAGTTTTCTAGGGCCTCATCTCTTCTCTCTTCAAGGTGTAATAGTTCAGCCAGGCGGGCTTCACGCTTGTCCTCCCCATCATAATATTCATTAATGAATTGAAAACTAGGGATCTTTAGTTGGATGGGAAACACAGGTTCCAAACCATATACTAAGTGATAAGGAGAGGTTCCTAGGGATGGTTTTTGTCTGGTACGATCTTCCCAATGAGAAAATCTAAGTTGGGTGTGCCAGTCCTTGGGATTCTTCTCTAGTAGCTTATGGATGACTGTTAAAATATTATTATTGGAAGAATCAACCAAGCCATTACCCTGTGGATAGTAATTAGATGTGAATTTTATGACAATCCCATGATCAAAGTTCCAGTTATAAAATTTCAATGATGAAAATGCAGGACCATTATCACAAACTAAAGCCAATGGACATCCAAAGTGATTGATAATACTTGACTCAATAAAATTAATTACCACTTCAGAAGTGCATTGTTTGCATGCAAGAGCCTCAGTCCATCTGGTAAAGTAATTAGTTACAGTGAGAATATACCTATGGCCTGCAGATGAAGGTGGATTGATTGGACCTATAAATTCCATTCCCCACTATGCAAATGGTTTTACGTCTATAATAGGCTGAAGTGGAAGGGTTGCACATTTCTCCCTACTTGCTATAGTCTAACATACATGGAAATTCCTCACATGGTTATGTGTGTCTTTGAACAAGGTAGGACAATAATGGCCTACCCTCAAGATTTGATTCTCAGTGGAAGGTGTTGAGCCATGGCATGTGTCGTATTTGTCATAAAATTTAGTCATCACTCTGCTAGCTTCTTCCTTTCCTAGGCATCTCAAATAAACCCCCTCATGATTTCTCTTATACAAGATAGCTCCCTTCATCAAAAAACTGTCACTCTTCAGATGCAAAGCTCTCCTTTGTACTGCATTAAGGTGTTCAGGACATTGTTGGTTCAACAAATAGTAGATAATTTCATCATACCAGTCCCTTGGAGACACTTCTTGGAGGTGATATTGCTGAGCCGTGAGGTCAAGACCCATCTTAGCCATTTTTTTTTATCAATCCTTTCCCCCTCACCAATTTCATGGGTTGGATCTCAAAATCATATTCCTGCAACATAGTTACCCACTTGGCTCCGCGTTCTCCCAACTCATTCTACATCAATAAAAGCTTCATTGCAGGGTCAGGTACTATGGAAAAGACCTTATTCCTCATAATGTAATGTCTGAACTTCTTTACTGTTCTAACCAAAGCATAGGCTTTCTTTTCCACATTAGGGTATCTCAGTTCTACATCCTTTAAAGGAGCACTCATAAAATCTATGGGATGTTCATCGCCTTGATCAGAATTTTGAGTTAACATTCCAACACATGAGTGATCAGAAGAAAATGAGTATATGTAAAAAGGCTTGGCGTAATCAGGACTCACCAACACTAGAGCCTCAACGATAGCTCTCTTAATTTATGTAAATTCCTCCTTAGCTTTTGCATTCCATTCAACTTTGTCTTCTTGTTTCAGCATAGCATTCAAGGGCTTCACTATCTCTACAAATCTAGTGATAAACTTTCTGACAAAGTTAATTTTCCCAAAAAATGACTTCATTTTCTTTTTTCTTGCAGGAGGTTGAATCTTCAGTATAGCCCCCACTCATTTCGGATCACTGGCAATATCCCATTCTGAAATAACATTCCCTAATAGTTTTCCCTCAGTGACTCCAAAAATGCATTTCTTCAGATTAAGTGAGATGCCAAATTCTTTGCACCTCTGGAATACTTTGCATAAATTTGCTACGTGATCATCTCTCTTCTTAGAAAAACTATCAAATCATCCATGTAGATAATTATGCACTTACCAATAATGTCCTTGAAAGAAATATCCATTGCTCTCTAGAATGTAGCTCCAACATTGATTAATCCAAAGGGCATTCTTCTATAGTCAAAAGTCCCCCATTTTGTACTAAAGGCAGTTGTGTGCCTATCCTCATATTGTACCATAACTTGGTTGTATCCAGAGTACCCATCTAGAAAAGAAATCATCTGAGATCCATTTACAATTTGAAGTACTTTATCCAGGGAAAGAACTGGATAATTGTCTTTTTTTGATGCCCTATTAAGGTTCCTGAAATCAACACACAGTCTAATTTCTCCATTTTTCTTCCTTACTGGAACCAAGTTTTCAACCCATGTTGAGTGTCTTACTGGAAATATGATTCGTTTTGAAATTAGCTTTTGCACCTCCTTTTGAATGATGGGTTCTAATAAGGAATTAACTGGCCTGTGTCTTTGCCTGAATGGTCTGACATTCTACTTCAAGGGAATGGTGTGTGTAATGATCAAAGTATCATATGTCTTTAAGTCCTCATAACTCCAGGCTATCACATCTTGATATGTGTGTAATGCATCAATAATTCCCCTCCTTTCCTCTAGAGTGCACACTTTGCCAATAAAGACATTTTTCACACCATCCTGGGTCCCCATACTTTATGTTTCTCATTGACTACTAAGGGACTCCCTTTTCACCTACTGTTCTTGATCTTTTATCTTATCCAAATCAAATATTCTCTCCAATTGCACCATACCTCCTGGGATGGTATTAGTTTTCAGATTAATGACCCCTTCTATGTCCATTTCAGCCTCTTGAGGTTTTGCCTCATCAATCACCTAAGAAGAAAACACATCACAACTAGTGATGAAATCAAGAATATGATTGTCATCCTCAAACACCTAGAAATTGGTTACGTTGTCAGGCACTAAGGGTACTGGAGTGGGATCTATAGTGAACTTCTTCAAACCCAAAAGCGATAAGGGTTGCAATGTACTAGCTGCTTAGGCCAGAGAATCTACAGTTGGATTCTTATTTCAGGGGATCAACTGAATGTTGAAGGCATCAAATCCTTCAATAAGATCCCATACTCTGTGCCTATAGTTGGTCATTCTTCTATCATGACACGAGTATTGTTTCCTTGTTTAACTATTAGCTCGAAATCTCCAAACACTTGAAAGATCTTGACTTTCTTTCTCAATGCCATTAATAAACCATGGACCAAAGCCTCATACTCAGAGACATTATTAGTGCATTGGAACTAGAGCCTATGAGCAGGAAAATAAGTCTTACCTTTAGGATTGATCACCTCAAATCCTGCTCCAACACCCTGCTTTGACTTGGATCCATCAAATCTCAATGTCTAGCAACCATCAGCTCATAATTTCTTCCAACTAACCTTGTCCTTGCTACTGCCCGGAGGCTCCTCGGGAGGCCTTGGGCTCTTTCTTTTTGAGTCATTATGAATGCTCTATGTATCCCATTCGATAGCTGGGGTTGGATTAATACATATTTGTATATGCTCCACTGCACTTTGGCACAGGCAACATTCTACCTCAAAGTGAGGGGCATTGTGAACTCTACACCAATTAGGGAGCAACAATTCTTTAAAATTCATATTTCTGCCCAGCTGGATTTGATGCTCTATGCACTTCCGAATAAACTCTTGGAAATTATCTAGCAAGTTGAGTTGTCTATCCTCTTGATCATCAAGTTCCTTTTCCCATTCAAGTAGTACTTCAGAATCGTTGGCTTCTTATGTGGATTCATTAGAGGGGCTTTGCAACATAAAGACTTCTTTTGTATCTGAAATAGGAGTAGCCAGGACATAGTTCCCCATGTCGACTTCTAACACCAATATCTCATTCAAAGTATTTTGATATTTAGTGATCACATACTTCATTTTGGGTTATCTTTCAATCCTGATTTGATTTGGGACTCCTCTCCAGGGGAGCCACATGTGAGAGTGATCCGTAGATGTATATCCATTTAGTGCCTTGATGAAATCTCGACCCAAAATTAGACCATAAGTATCAAGGATATCTGCCACCTGAATAGTAATCACTTGATGTATCCTACGGTCTGAAGCAACTTGCATGGGAATCATGTTCAGTTCTCCCACTATATTTACCTATGTCTTGTCCAATTGGGTGACCTTCTTCTAAGAGGTTGCAGGGGTAATACCTAGAGCCCTACATATAGTAAAAGCCATAACATTTGTAGATACTAACCAACATGTCTAACCCTTTACAAATGAGGTGAAATTCCATACTTATAGAAATACATCCCGTATGAGCCCAAGCTAGGGTTACAAAGAAGGTCGATCACTAGCCAAATCAGCTTCAGATAGGTCGCAATAAATCACCACCCTGCATTGAATGCATGAGTCATCCCTTCAGATCAGCCTTGGATCTCTACAATCCTGGTTCAGACAGAATAAACCCTACGGGTCACTTCTACCATTAATGTCTCACCCGCGTGAAACATAAGAACTACAACAAGCTCGCAATGTGAGTTTGAATATGGGTCACCAATCAATAGCTGAGTTGGGCATTTGAACGACCCTGATCGGGTCAAGCTTATTCGAATCTACCATGTCACGTCCAACTCAGATGAACGACCCTCGAGCACCCATTGACCTAACCTTCTTGTGTACAATCGAGTTCCACCTGCCAACAACCGCAAAGTGTACTTGGCTGCATCCCATAGATCCTGCAACATCTCTAAAGTATGCCCATTCCTCGATCCCAAATTTGTTTAACCAACGACTACTCTGCCTAATCTAGCCTACATTCAAAGAGGACCACCATTAATACCCATTAAAACATCGAAATCCAAGTTAGTCCATCATAAACAACCTGTTAATCATCAAGGAAATCCAAATGATCAATCAAAATCCCTTGAAATACCATTAAGGCACCCTTCTCAAAGTTCGGGATTTTCATCCCCTCACGAAATTCGAACCAAAAGGGAATTTCAGAGAAATCCAGGCTAAGCGGAAGTGAAGCCAAAACGAAGGCAAAAACAAAATAGGGGGAGGCGAAACCAAAACCAAACGAGATCGACAACAAAATAAAACAGAAGTGAAAACAAAACCGGTGGAGGCGAAAACAAAACTGGCGGAGGCAGAACCAAAACATAAAGCGGAGGCGGAAAAAAAGAAAAAAGTGGAAGCGAAAACAAAACAGGCGGAGGCAGAGGCGGAGGCAAAACCAAAATAGAAAGAGAAGGCGGAAACAAAGAAAAAAGTGGAAGAGAAAACATAACAGGTGGAGGCGGAACCAAAACCAGATAGGACCTTTTGCAAAGTACTGAGTTCAATTCCCACCCCGGTTTCGTCTCCGGTGAAAGGAAAAGAGGCGAAGGAAAAAAGGAAAACCAACGAAAACCCAAGGGAGGAAACGAACCCAGAGGCCAAACACAAGTAAAACAACAAAGTAAATGAGAAGACAAGAAGCAGAGCCGGAGCCGGAACCAGAATGGAAACCCAACCAAGAACATTGCGAAGGTTCAAAGTTTAGTTTCATCCTGCACCCTGCCTCCGACAAATGACAAGAAAAGGAAAACCAAAGAGGACCTAAGGGAGGAAACGAACCCAAAGGCCAAACACAAGCAAAACAACAAAGAAAACGAGAAGACAAGAAACGGAGCCGGAGCCAGAACCGAAACGGAAACCCAACCAAGAACATTGTGAAGGTTCAAAGTTCAGTTTCATCTCGTGCCTCGCCTCCGACAAAGCAAAGGAAACAAGGTCTTAGAAGGAAAAAAACAACTCCTAAGACCCAAGCAAAACACCAAAGACAAACAAAAGGCAAAGGGAAACCACCTCCAAAGAGGCCAATCGCAAGACTCCATAACCACTAACCTAGGATAGGGGCACTTTACAAATATGATAAGCATTTAGGAACAATGCAAAGTAACCAAATCCCACGACCAAAGGACCAAAGCATCAAAGACCAAAATCTCATGATTTTCATAAACAAGCTCAATAGGCAAGGCCAAAGACAAGAGCCGAAAGACCAGGCAAAAAGGGGGTCCTTACTTTCAGTGGGGCGTGTGTGCAAAAACTACACAACATGTACCTTTCATTACATTCCTACGGTCTAAATAACAAAATTTTTTCAAGACATTCATACTGTTTTGTAAAATTCTAGGGTGCAAAACATTGGGTTTTACGAAAACTGCAACCCACATAATTTTTAAAACCCTTTACAAGTAACAACCCAATCGCTTAGAAACTCTTCACCTCAATTTGGTCGGTTTTACGTCTCCCCCACCTACAAGTCCGCCACTTGCTCTCCAACCTTTCACTTTCATCTTGCAAAATGAAAAACCCACAACACAACCTGTAGAATGAAAACACCCTCAACACAAAGTGTAGAATGAAAACACCCTCAACACAAAGTGTTTTTCAATAAGAATAGTTATTACAATGTAAAATGCATGATGTCAACCTTGGGACCGCCTCCACATACAGATAGCTTCTCTCGCAAGCCACCTTATCGACGAAGGGTGGGAAAAATAACCCAACGATACGATTATGTCCTCACTTTTGTCACCGTAACATTTCCTCCCATCTACCGATTTAGTCACTTTTATCTCCCATCTGGCAAGCCCCGCACTACTCCGTCTCATCATGTTATGTATATTTCTATGTATGTTTTTATGTGTTTTTGTATGTTACATGCTTATGTGAGGTGTGTTTTGTTGGGAGATTAGCTACATCTATTTTATATTGAATAAAGCTGATAATTAGACAAGAACCTTGCAACAAGATTAAAAGGAAATGAAAGATCATTTTATGGTCCACAATGCTAAGGTGTAGGTTTGAGAAAAACATTGCAAAAAAAAAAGATTTTTATAATCCATAATGCGAAGCTGTATGTTAAACCAGAACCTTTAAACAAAGTGATAGAAAGGAAAGAAAAAGTCATTTTATAGTTCATGATAAACCAGAACCTTTAAACAAAGTGATTGAAAAGAAAAAAAAAGTCATTTTATAGTTCATGATGCTCATGAAATACATACCATGCACCTCTTTTAAAAACCCAAATTCTTCACCATTAAAACCAAATCAAACATATAAATAATCTTGCAGTTTAAATTTGGTAGGTATGCATAATTGCTTCTTCGTTTTAGATTCCATGCTCATGGCCAAGCAAAAGCCCATTTAAAGCAAGATGTTGTACCCCTCGAGATCAATGCAGCAAAGTTTTCGAACAGTATGGTGAATCAGAGGGCACTGCGAATAAGAGTACAATGCAGTCAATCTCAGTTAATGCCTTGGATAACATTTCAACACAACATAAGCAAACCACGTGCTGTTATAACTCTACTTACCTCGTGTGAGCTGCTACGTGCTCGGTAAATCCAACGTCAATCTGAGAAGATCTTTGCTAGATCTCATTAATGGAATAAAAACGTAAGCACCCTTGTGTAGACTGTACCGCCACAGGTTTCATCATCTTTGGGCCGTGAAATCTTCCATGTACGTCACTGCCATGATCACAGTTTCTCACATGCGCCGTTCCATCCATTAATAGTTCCCCCATTTCTTCTCAAAATGGCAGTAGACGATGATGACATCAACCAGGCTGGTTTTTTCCACTCTCTCGGTTTCTGCTTTCATTTGCTTTTCCCAAAACTTAAATCTGACATCGAATCTCATTTGAACGTCCATCTAACCCACTTTTTACGAAAATGATTATGAACAGTAAGTATTTGCTTTTTGATTTTACTGTCCGAGATTTTATCCCGCGCGCACCCCACTAATTGCGGGCTCGTCTTAATCGGTGATGAGCTTGACTTGACAGTAATGGCAGAGAGGCTGAGGTTGCGCTTGTACTACATCTGCTTTTTATAATTTCCAAATTCCAATTATTCCTGTCGAATGACTTCGTACTAAGCGACGTATGTGCCGAAGATAACTGTTGCGCGCGGCCGTGCAGATTCACTCCAACTATTTAGACATATCCGTATAAAACTTTTGCAGTTGCAGATTCGCAAATTTTGGCACCAAATTGCATAGTACAATTGGTTAATTAATCCCATTTGAGTAGATTAAGGTCATGCTCGAAATTTGGCCGTCAATCCTTCCTCTCCATAGTTTTTTTTATAGATTCACCAATTTTGGCTCTATCTACCAAAAATGTTAGGGTTTAACTCCATGCGGGCGAGGTTAAAATTGACCTCAGCCGAAAGGCTGGAACAATATTCCTCTGGGTGGCTGGTAAGTCTCTCCAAGTGTATTGTCTATCCAATCATCAGATAGAGAGATACTATTTTAATTTGGGATTCTACACTTGATGGCCAAGTTCTTCTAGATGGTTAGGGCTCTCCTCGTGATAAAGACATCCTCCCTGAAATAAGAACTTCCTCACCCACTTTTTCTTGCTCATATAGTTTTGGTGGGTTAGTCCTTTGAATGTGTTTTGTTAGTTTTAGTTTCAGCTTAGACTTTAGGGTGTGATTGTATTTGTTTTGAACAATGTATTTTTGTTTCTATAATATAAAAGCATATAGTACTATTCATCAAGAAAAGAAAGTCAAAATTGAAAGACACAATTTTTTTAATTGTCTAGAAATTTTTTATTTCTTTGTGGTTTGATTTCACTTTGTTTTTTTTTATGTGAACACTGTACTATATTTTTGTTTCTATAATATAGAAGTGTATATTTGTACTATTCATCAAGAAAAAGATAAGTGAAAGACACCCTCTAATTCTCTAGAAAATTTAATTATTATTTCAAATATCTCCTTTGCCTTTCACTTGGAGTGTGATTCTATTCCACCCGTTTTATGTGAACAATGTGTTTGATATTTGTTTCTATAATAGAAAAACTTATATAGTAGTATTTATAAGGAAAAAAAATCGAAAGTGAAAGATTTTTTTCTATTTGTTTAAAAAAATAAACTTTATATAAAATATATCCTTTGTCTCATACATTCTTTACAAAATTTAAATGTCAAATATATATTTTAAAAACCATGACAATATATATTTTTCTATATTTTTTCTCCTCTAACTCTCTTTTATCCTATGATAAATTGTGGAATGTGATTTGCAATGTTGATGCCAAATAAATTTTACATAATCGAATTGAAAAATCACGTGTTCATGATAATTTATCCAAAATATTTCATTTTACCTTTATACATTCTTCAAAAGGTTTTTATTTTTTTTTATTGGAGGAAAAAAGGTTACAATCAAATACACAACAAAAAAATATAAAAAAAATTGCTCCCACGGAGCATAACACAAGGGATAATTCAAATGAGCAACCGAAACATAAAAAAAAACACCAAACCAATAATAGTTTCATGCCTCTCTAGTGAGGCCAGACAAAAAATTCAAATCCTTATCAAAGATAAACATTGTCCAATGAACAAAGCAAAGAGAGTTAGACAAAAGGCCAATCATCCATGACAAGATCAACCCCAAAAGCATCATTCCAACACAACAAACACCCTTATATATTTCTTTGAATTCCACACACCAGTTGAGTAGTCAAAAAACATAATATCTAGTAGAAGAGCATTAGGGCCTCCACAATGCTCCATATCACTCAAGAGCAGAGGAAACAAAGCATATCTTCCAAAAGAAAGATCAACTCCTTGATTTGGAAAAACATTAGTGGAGTATCAACCTCTAAGAAGAACAACATTCTCACTAGTCCGGCAATCATCACCAATCATTTTTTCCTCAAAAGCTTTGAACTACACTTGTATCTTTCCAAAGTACATGCAAATTGAGGATGGACTAGTGTTGGTGTAAATAGGTTTCTTACCTAAATAGTTCACCTAGTAGGTCCTATTCACATGTTAAGCTTACTTAGGTCCTAAGAATATTTATAGAAGTCTTAGATGTCATGTGATCTTATCATGCCATTTAATTATTGTTTCCTAAGTCATTTAATATTTGATGAGTTAGTTGTCTCATGACATAGGATTGAGATAGTTGTCACAACCTTGTTTAATCCTATGTCTCACCTTGGCTATATAACCAACTTGGGTATCTCATACATTGTACACAAATTCTATTTGCATTATTGATAGGAATAAAATTTATTCTTGTCATATTGATCTTCTCTCTTTGTGCTTTCCATTTGGCCTCTAGATCTTGGGTGGCTATCTTCATAGCCAACTCTTACATGGTATCAAATAAAGTTGAGTGCCTTTGGTTAGTATTTTAGGAGATCTTGATTGTAAATATTATATTTTATTGAAACTCATTGAGAATACTCTTCTCTTGCATCTTTGAATGATCTAAAGAATCAAAAAGGTGTAATAGAAATACCAAATTCTGAGGGGGTTCTTTTTTTGGCTTTGTATTGCAAGTGCATGTTGCGAGTTTGTTGCATCAAATTTGAGCTCACCACTATGTCCAAATTATTTGATAATGGTAGATTTACCTTTTGTTTTGTCCTAATTGGACATTGAAGGCCAAATCTATAAGGGTTTGAAGATTGAAGGTGGTTGTCAAATTTGAGAGTAGCTACCAGTTCAGAGCATTTTAAAGCCAAATAGACCACCTCCATCATGCTTGAAAGGCACAAAAACATAGAGATCAATTGTCAAATCATCAATTTTGGACAAAGTCACTTTTGAAGCAAAAAAAATTAGCAAGCAGGCTATAAGACCCAACTTGCATAGATGGTACAATTTTATTTTATTTTTTAAAAATATTACTTTTGTGAAATAAAATAGTTATAAAAAAAAAAAACTAATTCGTACTTTTTTGTTTATAAAAAGTTTTCAGTTAAAATAAAATAAAATTTGAAGTCCGTGTGCAGGATACAAAAGGTGCCCTCCAACATGTTGACATTGATGTTACTCACACAAAATACAAATAGATTTATCAAACAACATAACATATATATCTTGAAAGAGTCACTAATTTGGCTAGGAATCAACTATCCCAAAGCTCGAGAATATCAAGTTCTTTGACTCACTAGCTTCACTCAGGATTTGTTGTTTAATTGTTGTTTTCACTTGGGGACTTATAAGTACTTGAGAATATATGCTTATACCTTGAAATTAATTCTATTAATATTGACGATTTATGCATCCATTAGTTTCCACATTACTTCAAGCTACTTCATCCAAAAGAAACTGTAAGAGATTAAGAGAAGAGAGGAAAGAGCTTAAGAAATTTAATTTCTTCAGATATTGCACACGTACACAATGAAAGAAAAGTAAACAAAATCTTAAATATCTCACTATAATATCTCACAACTACATACAAAATAGTGCAAGAGTTTAAATAAATTAAATTTTCACCAATGAGAGCTTCAAAATGCACCCACAAATGGCACAAGAAATTGATTATTTCACCAAGATGAAAAATTTACAATCATGTAGATTTACAATCAAGAATGACCTTGATTTTCTTTAGCACTAAAAACCTCTACAGTATGCACAAGTCTTTACTGAAAATGAACAAAAAAAATAGAATAGAAGTTAAATAGGCGATGTTCCAATTCAAGCTCTATTATCTCAACAATTTTTTATCCTCATTAAAAGATAACTCACCGAATTTTATAGAACTAAGGCATAGGATTGTTACAAAATCACACATTGAAAGATAGAAATAATTGAATCAACATCAAATGTGTGGCACAAAAATATCTTCTCCACATGGGCTATTAGTCATTACTTTCAAAATAATTGGTCAAATTTATCTCTCATTGACTTAAATGCTACTGAATATTCACTAACACTTCAAAATTTTGGATATTAGTCAATAAAATCTTGGTAGCAATCCTTTGATTAATGCTTCACTACTGAGAATTGGTCAACTCTTTGCATTTAGACCTTCATATTTCACCTTTTTTTTTTATCTATGACCAAAATCAATCTTAGTTCCAACATTCTTTGACACATCCACAACTCAATGCACGAGTTCTTGCATTAGGTTATCCACCTGCATCTCAATGCATGAGTTATTGCATCAGGTTATTCACCACATTTGGATTTGTAACCAGATCTTCACCTTCTCATCCCTACTTTCTAGTATCCTTTAGGATTTCTACAAAAAAATATTACTCTCTTTCACACCTATATCGAGGCCACCTTAGACCAAATTAATTCATTCAAAATTACTTCACATCAACCTTTATATAAAAACATACAAATTCATTTGCCATTGAGTCTAATCTTGCCATATAGACCATCTTAGCAACACCAATCAAATAATCCTTGTATTTAAACTCGTCACTTGTAATTAATTTTCCTCTAAATCACTTTGAAATCCACTTAAATGCTTTTACAAAACTCTTAAAGAGGGTTTGGCTGCTATAGGAATTTTGAACATTCATGCTAGATATGGAACCCAGATGATGTCCAATATCGGGTTTTGTAAGAAAAAATTCACTCGATAAGATAGATTTACTTCGTTCGCTTATTAATGTAATTGGATATGATATCAGGTTCTTTAATCATCATTATTTAGTATTTATGCCTTAATTAAGATTTTATTTTGGACAAAATCCTTCCTTTTTCACCATCGTATGGATTGAGAACAAAACATCCCTCATTTGGTTCAATAAGTGTTGCAATCTTCAAATATAATTAATTATTCCCAATTGAAGAAAATTTCTGGTTCGATTGATTATGAAGGAATGACCTGGTGAAGCGAACCTCATCGAGCAATGATTAACTTATTCAAAGTTTAGAGGAATTTCTACTAGTGGGTAAGTGCACCAATCTGTGACACAATTTAGGTGCCAAATTGAAAAAATGATCAAAAAAACCTTGAAATAAGGCCTTTGGCGCACACCAAATGACTAAAAAGCCATTTGGCGCACGCCAAATGTGTTTTTAGACATAAAATGCAAAAGTCAGGTTTGGAACCCTCATTTTGTCTTCAACCCGCAACTTGAGAAGGAATATTTCAGGTCTGCAACTCGTGCTCACCAAATCTCTTACATTCTTTGCATCCTTAGCTTTCCATTTTCCATGAGGATGCTGCCAACACATCGGAGAGGTCGAAGATTGCAAAGAGGTGTGTATTTTTATTCTATTTATTTCGTGGAATGCAACTTTAAATAGATTTTTATAATAAAACTTTGTTCTAATTATCAGGGAATAAATCTCCACCTCAAAACATTGAGAATTCACAATCACCCCCTCATCAAGAGCCTCCTATACAAGAAAAAACCGAAACCCCTCCATCAATTCATAGGAATCATCAAGGAACACAAGAAAATATCAAAATCAAATTGAAAAGAATAAAAGAGACATTCAACAATTAGTTGCAAGATTAACCGAGCATGCCAAAACCCACCCTTTTAGAAGAGGGATTGCTAAATCATTGAAGTCAATTTTAACTCATGTAGGAGAAATGAGCGAGAAAATGAATTTTTGGTCAACTAAGAGAGATAAGATGAGACAATTTTATGCTAATAGTTTGCCATATGCAGATGTCAAAAAACTAAAAATTAGCAAAGCCGAGTTGTGTGCCCTATTTAAAGACCCAAAAACCAATGAACCTTTGTCCCATGCATGCAGGAGGTTCCCCATCCATTGGTGCCACCATGATTTAATTAGAAACAAATTTTGGGAGTGGTGGTGGATGGTATTTGACCAACCTCCATGCAATAGCCATGAGGTGCCGCAATACTTTTTGAGGAAACTCTATTGCAAGTTTTTCCTCAATAAAATGCCAAACTATTTTGAAATCTTAGACTTTCAGGGTAGAGGTGGGGGCTTCACACACGATAGACCTGCTGCACAACGTAATCCACAGTTGGCACCGAGAGCCTTGGGAAGACCCATGGTGGAGCATGTCGTTGTTCCTTCCATTATTAAGGACAGTGTAGAGGTGGACACGATGAAGTCGATTGGCTCACTCATGCAAACCATTTTACAGTGTGTGAGTCCTCTAGTAGAGCCTGGTGTGGAGGAGATGTGTAGGCCCCGAGCTCCACCCCACCATTGTGGTGCTTATGGTGTTGTTTGCACGTATGATTATTAGGGTGCTCGTGATGCAGCTACACAACCTATGTTAGTTGCAGAGGCAATGGATTTCACATATGATATTCTAAATGATAAATTCGACATTGAAACTCAGGTAAAATTTAGCAAGTTATTTTAATGTTGTTTATTAAAATATATTTTGAATTTTAAGAATAACTAAATTAGTAGAATTTTGATATGATGAAATTTCAGGGTCACACTGTTCATGAGGGATGCTCTATTCCTACAAACCCTTATACATTCTCGATGATGAGTCCACATGTATGCAACTAGTATTGAAGATATTATTATTGTATTTGAATAGTTGAATGTTATATTTGAATGTTTGTCTCATTACATGCTTTGGATTTCAAATAGTTTCCTGGTGCACCTTCTTCCTCCACACCTTGTGATTCATATCCTCAAACAATGTACACTCAGGTAGCCTTTATTCGTTAATAGGGTTGTAAATCTATGTTAGCTAGTTTTCATAATTTTGCGTATATACAAATCTAAAAAATTGATAGAAACACAAACATTGCATTCAAGTATTCCTTGATCGTGTCACATTATGTTCTCCTATATCAACATGATACCTGAGATATTGTTTCATTTATAGTTGTTGACAAGAGATAGCCTTGGTGATGTTGGTGGCATGATGGACCATGGAGTTGTTGCAGCAATAGCCAGTTCTCATCCATTAAGAGAGGTATGGAATAGATTAGTCGATTTGACATTATATTTTCTCTTTTGTGGTCTATTATAGAAATTTTTCACAATAATTTTATGTAGTTTAATTTCTATCTTCATGGTTGCTACAGGTGGTTGTCACTCTAGATCATGGACATGGTGATGCTTTAAATGTGCATGATGACTATATGTATGCGGTAAGTGATTATATTTTGTTATATGCCATTCCATAATTCATTTTCTATGTTTTAACATCTTTACTTTTAATTGTATCAGTTGAAGGTCCAGAGTGAAGAGAGGAGGAGTAGCGAGCGTGTTCAAAAGACAAGACAAGCAACAGTCACTCCATCCAACCGAATTTCGAAGGCAACATGAGATCTATTTCCTTCCCCTAGAGGGAAATGACTATGTATTAGTGTTGTTTGTTGTATGCCTATGTGGCATTTTGGAACATATGTTTTGTACTATTGATATACACGTAATATTTTATGTCCAAATGGCTCCTTTGTACTAAGCCTATATGGTTTTTTTGGATATATTTATATAATTTTAACAATATATATCATTGTATAGCCCTTCAGATTTTTGACTAAAGAAACTCTTATTTTTCTACTGCCATTCTTAAATGATTTTCTCATGCGTATCATGTAAGTTGTATGCTTGAATGTTGTAGGCATGGATTTTGTTTACATCTAATGCTTAATTAATTACTATTGAATGCTCAATAAGCCCCATCTAAAGCATACTATATAAATAAGCTCCATTCGTGGTGGTTTGTATCCTTTGGAATGCTTCAATTACTTGTGCCTCACCGATGTAGAGGCAAGGAGGCTCAAACCCAATCAGTCTGACAACCTGCCTTCAAGGGGCTCCTAACAAGATTAATACAACCTATTTTGAGCAATCTACACAACCTCAAAGCTCCATCAAACCAAACTCTTCATTCAACACCTTACCCAACAATCCACCCTTGTAGCACTTTGATGCAGAGCCAAGGTGGAGAAGACTCACAACAATGGAAATGTCAATTCTCAATCAAGAACTCTTTTTCATAATGATTCAACCTAATAGGCATCAACCCACCCTTAAGGGTCTCAACTCCTCAACCTTGAAAATGAACAACAAGACTCCACCAAGGCCCTAAAAAGACCATCAATATTCATACAATGTCAATTGAATCAATTGAGAACAATCCCTAAGTCAGATTCATCAAGGTTTCCAAAATTCACATTTGTGACTGGTTATTCTTGTAGTACTCAAAACTCAGTTTTAGCCAAATTTCTCCCAACCTTTCCAAAAAACTATACAATTACAAGATGGATTGAGATACCCTTTTTAGGGCTACACAACATACCAAAGAATCAGTGGTCACTCTTTTGGACCAACATAGACTTTCAACACACCTACTTCAATTTTGGCTTAATAATTAGCCATTTTTTCCAAAGGGACCACCCTTCCAAATTTAGGTATCTATCCAGACACCTTGGAAAGTCTTAGGTCATGGTGCCAAACCTCAAATTTTGTCATTAGTTTGTGTCTATAGAGCCTCTAACTCACAAAACCCAAGAAACCCTCCTAAACCTTCACAAAATCAAGGGTTTCAAAGAAACATACAACTCCATACCTCTCTCAACACTTCCAAAGCCCCAAACACCTCAAAATAATTTTGCACGGACTCATCGGACCCTCACATAACCCTTACAGGCATTAATTCTTAAAAACCTCTCTTTGGTTCCTCACTTCCATGTTGGAAAACTCTTGTTCAGTCTTAGAATGGTCACAAAAACACCACATAATTATGACTCCTTATTCCAAAATGAGTTGAAACACTTTTTATAACATGTTTTCAATCAATCCACTGAGATACAATAGAAAAAAATAGGTGGATTGATTGTTACATCACAAATTTCCCCTCAAACCCTTGATTCAACAACACTGGGACAGTCACTGTTTGTGTTGGTTCTCTCTACAAACAAAGAGTTAAGACACCAAATAAAAAATAAATGAATTAGAAAACATATAGACACATCCTCTAAAATTATTAGACCATGAAGAACCTGTATGTGCCCATACAACACTCAAAAAGATCAAGAAAATAATATTTTTTTAGAAAATTGCTCAAAACTATGGTGTTTATTGTGTAAAATTGTTACAAAACTTCTTCCACTCTCTCATTCGAGCCTTGGTAAGGATTTTTAAAGCATTTTCCAAAAAAAATCTTCTCCCCAACGCCCATAACGAACCTTGGGATTAGTTGGTCCCTTAACTACATTTGTTTGTGTTAAAGTTGCTTTGTCAGCATTTTACAACTTATATGATTTCTAATTGACTTCTAAGACACAAAACACCCTTTATTTGCATTATTCTTGATCTCTTAAATATTATTATACAAAATAAACCTAAAGACACTAACATTTCCCTATTGATTTATTCAGATAAAAAAAAATTGATGATGTGGTGTAGGTACTCCTGCACCAAACTCAAAACCCAATCCAAGCCTAATTTCTCCCAACCTTTCCAAAACACTTGACCATTTAAAGGTGGATTAAGATACCCTTTTTAGGGTTACACAACATATGCCAAAACCAATAGTAAATATTTTGGACCAACATGAAATTTCAATACACCTCCCTCACTCCAGGCTTCACAATTAGGCCTAATTTCCAAAGGAACCCCCTCACAAACTCACCTCCAAACCAAGGAAACTTGAAACAATCTTAGGGATTCTCACCAAACTTAGGATTCTCCAATTTTAAGAGCCCCAAGAAAAGTTTTCTATTCTTCTACTCACAAACCTTCCTAAACCTTCACAAAAACAAGGGTTTTAAAGAAAATCATAACTCAGACCTCCCCCAATCCTTCCAAAGGTCCAAACACCCCACAATACCTCTGCCCTAACTTAAAATAGAATCACAATCCCATTCCTTTCAGTATTTCTCATAATCAGTCTTGAGTTCCTTACTTTCATGGTGGAAACACCCCTGAACAACATTAGAACTTCACACCCCACTGATTTTATTCATTCTCTCGGCCTCCAAAGTATTCATACACCAAACTAATCATGGTATAGGCCAATCCACTAAGAAATAGGGTTATAACAGTAGGTGGATTGGCTAATGTGTCATGGTGTTGCCCTCAAAACCCCTAACACAGAAAACAAAGTAGTAACCAAGTTTTTTAATCCCACACACACCAATGGTGGATTTAAACCTTCAGAACAAATGCAAAGAGAGTAAACACATATGCAATCAAGTATCAAAAGCCTCAAGTCATGATAGACTTGTATGGGCCTGTGCAAGGCAAAGAAAATTCAGGAAAACAAAGAAAGCCAGTGATCAACATTTTCAAGTATATTTTCTTATTATAAATTGAAAAAAATCAACCCTCAACTTGGGGTATTACAACAATATATCTTGATACCACCTTCCAACTACCTCTTGAGCCGATCAACCACCATAACAACCCTTTGTTAGACTTCTAAGATGGCAATTTGCCAATTTTGCTCTTAATTACCATTCATTCACAACTTCATTTTGCAAATACCACCTAACTGACCTATTAAGCATTTTAAATACAATTGCAAGGTATTTAAATAGCATATAGAAATATAGAGAGAAAATACAATAAATATTTTAACTAATGAATTGTAAAAAATGGATTTTTGTAGTTTATATTCATGTCGTTGATTACATTGCATTGCACATCTTTCAAAGTCAAAGCATTACTTCACTTTGCATAACTAATAAGTAGATGTTGATAGATGCCGAAAATTTAATTACAATATAGTTTGAACAAAGTCAACCTAAGCAATTATGTAGTTTCTTCACATTGCATAACTAATAACTAGGAGCAGATGCCAATTGCATTTTCTTATCATGGCATTCTATGAGACCAAATTTCTTTGAGATATTTTTTCAAATAGTTCCCTGCCTTGTCTATGTTACCACATTTTTCATACATGTCTACCAAAGCATCTTCTCAAACAGTTCATTGCCTTGTTGCTATGGCTAAAAGCCTAGAACAAGTGATTTTGAACAAGTTATGGATGCTTCGAAAAATATATCAAAAGCATAATAGTAAGCAATAGCATAGACAAGGCAGTGAACTGTTTGAAAAAATGCATCAAAAAAATTGCTTTGAAATGATAAATTTAGTTGTGCTTCCACTCTTCTTTAACATTGTATATCTGGTCCTTTTTATAACAAGAGATAAAAAAACGTAAGAAATGGTATACCAAGAGATAAAAACTATCTTTTTGAAATCGAAAGGAATCTCCATAGCATAGAGATATAAAGAGAAAATAAAATAAAGAGTTTAACTAATGAAATGTAGAAAATAGATTGTTGTAGTTTATATTCATGCATTGCACATCTTTCAAACTCAAAGCATCGCTTCACATTGCATAACGAATAACTAGATGTTGATAGATGACAAACTTTCAATTACAATATAGCTTTTTACAAAGTCAACCTAAGCAGTTATGCAATTACTTCACATTGCATAACTAATAACGAGGAGCAACTGCCAATTGCTATAGCTTGTCATGGAATTCCATGAGACCACATTTCTTTGAGGAATTTTTTGAAATAGTTCATTCCCTTGTCTATGCTACGACATTTTTCATATATGTCTACCAAAGCATTTTATCAAATAGTTCATTGCCTTCTTGCTATGGCTAAAAGCCTAAAACAGATGCTTTCGAACAAGCTATGGATGCTTGGAAAAAATATATCAAAGCATAATAGTAAGCAATATCATAGACAAGCCATTGAAATTTTTGAAAAAATGCCTCAAAGAAAAGTGGTCTCATGGTGATGGAATGCCATGACAAGCCATAGACAAGGCAGTGAATTGTTTGAAAATATGCCTCAAAAAAATGTGGTCTCATGGTGATGGAACACCATGATGAATGCCTATGGTGATGGAATATCATGTCATTCCATCACCATGAGAACGCATTTCTTTGAACTACTTGAAAAAATGCATCAAAAAAATTGCTTTGAAATGATAAATTTACTTGTGCTTTGATGTAGAGCCAAGATGAAGAAGACTCACAACGATGGAAATATCAATTCTCAGTCAAAGAACTCTTCTTCATATTGATTTAACCTAATAGGGATCAACTCACCCTCAAGGTTTTCAAACCTTTAATCTTGCAAAATAACAAAAAATCTCCACCAAGGCACTACAAAGACTCTCAACATTCATACAATGGCAATTTGAAAACAATCTCCAAGTCAGGTTCATTGAAATATCCAAAACTTAGCATTTTACCCATTTAACAACAAGTTGTCCTTGTACCCTTGTCATCACTCCCAACACACTGCCACCATGATTCTTCAATGTTTCAAAATGCAATGTTTTTGATGGTGTGTCTTCAATTGGAGATGTGATTTCTAATGTACCTGGAAAACCACATGTTGTTGTCAATATGTCTTCAACTGGAGATGTGCATTGATCTTCACCTATAGTTGATCATGTGCCCCCAACTTCTGTATCCATTCATGTCCTTCCACAAACTTTCCTAATTTGTGCCCTTTGTTTTGCCAATTTGAAATCTCTCTTAGATTGCACGGGAATTTGTGGCTATATGGGCTGCAATTCCTTTGCTTCACAAGCTACATTTTTTGATTCTCTTCTCCTTGAATTTTTAACTACACATTCTTTTGGTGTTAGAGGCTTTGGTCGTTTCCTTGGCATGACCTTGAATGCTACATGTCCACAAACACACATAGAACAAAAAGTAAGTAATGCATTTTACAAAAAAATTGATGCATAGAGGGGTGGAAACCATTCAATACAAAAGATCAATGAGAATCACAAACCTAGGGTATAAATTGCTGCCACCTAAATGAAAACTAGAGACTTGTATTTATTTTTCTCAAAACCAGATTTTTGATTGTCAACAAAGTCATGAAGAATATGGATACAAATAAGGGTTTGTGATGCTATATCTTATCATTATTCACTATTTCTTTGGCAATGAGGTAACTTAGAAAGACAATAAGAATTCTCAACTATGTCAACTCACTTGAATTTATCTAAGCACATATGATGAAGCTAAATTTTTTATGAAACAAAAAAATTAATGGACACTTGCATTAACATTGATGAAAGCTATTGGGTTTTCCAAATTAGTTGAAAAAAGAATGAAATACAGTGAATTCCACTAGCCATGCTGGAAATGGACTACTATAAGCAATGCAAATAGAATTCATAAGTAAATTTATATTAAGTAAATGTCATGTTTTTATATTTTTGTTCTTCAAACTCATAAAAATTGAACTTTTTTATGCAAATCTAAAAATTGAACTTTTTTATGCAAATCTAAAAATTGAATTTTTTTATGCAAATCCCATCTAATTCAATGTTGAATTCTAAGTCCAATTGTTATGATTAATAAAATAATTAAGGAAATTTAGTTTATATTGTAAAAAACAAACAAATATACTAAATACAAACATTTCAATTTACCAAAATGAATATATTACCTCAGATAATGTAAAATGATGTAGAAACTTCAAAATGTCTTCTTCTACGTTGTCTACCATGCAAATTGGTGGTAAAAAGGTGATGGATCAAGCATAGATTGGTACAATATGAAGTCAACTATAGAAAAAAGGCATTTTTGACTCAGATAAAGCACTGAAATAGACAAATATAGGAGAATGTGGGCCTGAATCATGGGGTCAACCCTTATTTTTACCATTTCAAGGTAAAACCCATTTGGCTCTCACTAAATATGTTCCTTTGAAAAGGAGAGACTTCAAAGAGAGGGAGAGACACAAAGTGGGAGAGAGATAGAGGGAGTGAGAGAGAGAGAGAGGGAGTGGGAGAGAGAGAGAGGGGGAGGGAGAGGGCGTGTGAGGGAGAAACCTAAAAGAGAGAGGCTGGAAGGGAGACACCTGAGAGAGGGAGAGGGAGTCAAAGTGGGAGAGAGGGGGTGGGAAGGAGAGACCTAAGAAATTTAGGTGGGAGGTAAGTGAGGCATGATAGAAAGGGATTGTGAGATAAGTGAGGCCTAATCCCTAAACCCCTATACCTTGTCAACCCTCAACCCTTAACCCTCAACCTTTAAACCCTAATCACTCAACCCCTATACCCTCTTAATCCCTCAACCCTCAACACTTAACCCTCAACCCTTAACCCTTAAACCTTAATCCCTCAACCCCCATACCCTCTTAATCCCTCAACCCCTCAACCCTCAACCCTCAACCTCACAACTATTAAACCCTAATCCTCAACCCCCATACTCCTCTTAATCCCTCAACCCTCAT
>CM021104.1:235284714-235361101 GCA_007115665.2 Sequoiadendron giganteum | reverse complement strand
ATCATAATATATTTGAAATTTACCTATAAATTAGTACAATAATTTCTAAATAAACTATTAATTCAATTAAAATTTAGTTCAATTACCTAAACTCTTTCTAATTGGTCTAAGAGTAATTTTGTGAATGAGAGTCCCTTAGAATGATCGGGTGTTTTAGTAGAATACATTGGAAAAGGTATCACTTCATTCACATCTAGAGTAGAGTACAAAAGTAAAATAAGATCAACATATAAATTAATACATTTAACTAATCACAATTTATATGATATGTGCATTCAATAAAAAGTTAAACATGTACAAAAAATTATACCATGCCTAGGCCAAATTCAATGGTCGAAAGAGTACCATGATGGATTTATCTAAGTTCATCCTTAGTCATCAACTATTCAATCCTACTTAAATATACATTAGTACTACTATTTTTTATATTATTTTTAAATGAAATACACTATTAAATAAATTTAAGTTTTACCTATACACAATATTGCTCTTGCTTCTCTTTTCTAGCCCTTGATGTCTCTCATTTTCTTACCTCACATGTCTTTATTTATGTACTACACCTTGTTGATTCATCTCTTGTAGGTTTTATATGATGAACCTCATACTCAATTGTGTTTAAGGGAGACTCAACAGTCTCGCTGATATGACCTAAACACACAATATTTCACATAGTGAAATGATGAGGCACACAAATGTGTGTATATGAAAAGGGTCCACCAGAATCAATTGATCCACTAGGATTATCACTATCAGGTGGCTAGAAAAATTGAGAAGATTATGTAATCAAATGACCAGTCAAAGAGTGTATGGCCATGAGGCTCTGCATTGTTGCATTTGCAACAATTTTTGGTTTGGCTATTAGTGGTGAGGGAGAAACAGGAGGAGAGGGAATACATGGACCTTGGAGTTGTTGCATTTCCCTAGGTCTATATTGGGACATTCCTCTACCTACTCCTTGGAATTGTCTAAAGTCAAAATAATTCACATGTTTTCATAAAAAAAAACTCTTCATATAATTAATGGAGAAAATAAAGAGCCTAGACATCAAGATTATTGTTGGGTTGTTTATCAAACACCATCCACCAATAATCCAAAAAAAATCTTGTAATACCCTTATGTGTGCACCATTTGATTAAAAATTTGGGCTTATGTACATCTATAGGTTGTCTATTTTTGGGATTCACAAAATCTTCGGCTAATTGGGCTTTAGATATTTCTAATTATTTGACTTGATCATAAGAAAAACTACCAGCATATTGTAGCATCTTCAATTCTCTCTACTTTTGAAATGAAGTATGTCTCCTTGTGAGGGCTTTCACATGACTAATTATTCACTCTATGTTGGGTGTCATCAAAGACAATCTAGGGTGCTGACAATATATTTCAACAATGTTATTCAATTTAGTAATATTCCTATTAATTAAGTATTGAATTGAAGGAGGGTTTGGTGGAGGGTTCTGATTGTCAAATTCTTTAACCATTTTTAGTCCTGTTTGTAATTAAAAAATTTAAAATTAACAATTTTTTAACTAATATTAAGATTTAGAAACAAAAACCTAATTTATACAATAAAAACTTTGATAAAACAAAAAAAAAGATGATAAATAAAAAAAAGGTTGACTTACTTGAGATATTTTATTCTCAAATGTCTCTTTGGTGACAAATTAGATGCTAAGAAAATAGAAATCTAAAGTGGATATCCATTTTTTTCCTTTTCTTTACCACGATCGATTATGAAAATGAATAAAAAATGTCTTTATATATATATATATAACTTTCCGAAATGGATATCCATTTTATAGAGATTTTTATTATTATAAATAGCTCTCTGAAATGGATATCCATTTTGAAAAAAAATGTTTTTTTTAATATTTAATATATTACTATCTTATATGATATATAATATCAAATATTAGTCTTCTATATTATAATATTATAAATAATATATATATATATATATTATAATATATATAATATTAGATGTTATTATAATATATAATATATAATATAAATTATAAATTATAAATTATATACTATAATATTATACATTATTTATATATTAAATTATATTATATAGTAATTTATACTTTATAATAGTATATAATTTACATAAATAATATATATAAATAAATATATGATATAATATATTATTTTTTATATAATAGATATTAATATATTACTATATAATATATAAGAAAATATAAATTATTATATATAAATTATATAGAAATGAACATAATTTGTCATATATATAACTCTCTAAAATGGTATTTTGCAGATTTTTATTTATTATAAATAGTTCTCCAAAAACAATATCCATTTTTGGAATGTTTGTTCTTTTAATATTTTAATATATAATAATAAATTATATATAATACTAGATATTATTATAATATATAAACCATATATAATATATAATGTATATATAATAATATTATTATATTATATAAATAAAATTATGCATGTAATTAAATTTTTAATAAATTATATATTATCATATATAATATATATTATATATTAATTTATAATATATACCAACTTGGAAGTATGAACAATGGAGCTCTCCTCAGGTGGTTCTATGTTTTTTCAAAATCCAAGTTGAAGGTGAAAAATTATGGCTTGTTTCCTAGTGGTAATGGTAGTAGGTGTGATGATGAGAATGTTGGTGGTGTGGATTTTTTAGCGTTTAGTGGGGCTATTGGTAATGATGGTGGGTCCTCTTTAGTTTTTTGAATTCTAGAATCTTTAGTTTTTGTGCTTGGTTGTAATGACCTAATTACTTTTGACCCAAACATCACTATATATTTTTTTTGTGTGTTCATGTGTTCATTCACAAATATAATTGGGAACTTCTATCCATACAAGATAGTTATATGTTAATTGAATCATTTTTTCTTACAAAACAAGAATACGTATATTCATAAAATTGGAATAGGCATCTATCATATGATAGGTATTTTCTCTGGATAGAGTCTTGGAATCATCGAGATCATTTGGAGCCTGAGTCACTTCCCTAATGACCACAATACCTGGTAGAAGTGTACTGAGGTCGATTTCCTCAAGGGTATAATTCTAGGTTTGAAACTTACATCAAAATTTGGCCTAAGGCCTTGGGGAATCAAGCAATCCATATGAGATTCTTTTGAGTATAGTTGAATTTATTTATAAATGTTTAGGTGAACTATCTTACCCTAAACCCTATTCCTGAATTCCTGAGTATTGGGAGCATCCTTTGTTTCCTAGACTGCCTATATACCCTACCTTCAAATAGGATCAAGGCATAAAATATGTAGTTATATTTTCTAGACTATGTTTATGTGAACTATTACAAGTGGGTATGCAACCCTTTCTAGGGTTTTTATTTCTCCCATATAGTTCCTATGTGGTTGTTACCCATGAAGGGAAGCATGAATAATAAATGATCATCTTGACCATTTATTGTTTATCTAATAACATTATTCTAACCCTACTCCCTAGTAATATTCATCTCCTTTGACTCATTTCAATTATTTCATAATAAATTATCCACATAATTATATCTTCAAGTCAAAATTATATTTGCACCATAGAAAATTCTTAAGTTTTGATTTTCTAGGTTGTCACTAATGGATTTGATTCAATTTTCTTTTTATCTTTTCAAATTATCTATCCAAAGGGGATTTCCCTCAATTTGAATTTAATCAACCAATGTTCCTTATTTCTCCCTAGCGATTTATAGGGACGATGCCAGAAACACCATTATTATAGTTGTTTTAGGTGATAGGTGCAGTAGCTCAAGCATGAAGATATTACGTGTAAATGTGAGCTAGAGGCACCGTTAATACCGAACACTGCTAGTTTTGTTTTCCTTTCTTTGATTAGGTTTCCAACATAATTAAACTTAGAAAGGAGCTCATAAAAATCTAAAATTCATAAAGTATTACAATTTTGACATTTAAAGAATAAAATTTGCCCAAGATAATTTAGTAAATCAACAAGCATTATTCAATAATTTACATTATGTTTTTTGAAAATAATGTATTGATCATAAAATAAATATTCGATCATAACCATTGAATAAATAAAATAACTAGACAATAACCATTCATATAAGGTATTACCATTCAACACAATAAAAAAGTTTTTAAGATTAACTGCATGCGATATTCCTCTTTTCCTTTGGTGGTTTCTTTCTTCTCATCTTTCAACCATTTTATGCATGGATGCAAGGGCTTCAATATCTATTTCCAAAACACAAGAATATGTCTCTCTTTTGAGGGTTATTTTAATAAATCTACAAATTTTGTTCTTTGATATCATATCTAGAAATGCAAGGAATGGGTTTTTGTATTGCTTGGGGCAAAGTCATCAAGATTTAGTAAGTGGTTAATCTAAATTTTGGGACCATGAACATTCATTTTGTTAATATTATAATCCAAACATAAATTTTCTTTCAAGAACATGACTTAGGCAATCTTTCCTTCATATTTTTTTTGAGAAAACTTCATAATCTAGGTTATATTGAGAAATCATATAAAAGCTTTTAAATTATCCTAAGTTTTGGAATGTATCAAATTAAGAATCTTATGCACAAATAGAATTCTCAAATTTATGTTGCATGTCTAAGGTATTCATTCATATTGAAGTAATCATTGTTTCAATCGAACTATATTTTGTAGCAAATTCCTAACATTACCGTATATATTTTAATCTATTTGCATTACACCTATAAATATTACATTAATATCCTTTCAAGATTTAGGAGTAACTCATTACAACTACTTACAACCAATGAACCTAATGGTATTAAAATCTATAATAAAAGTGGTGGTATCTTATTTATTCACTAGGAAAAATGATTTAATATAAAATTTAAAGAAATGTCCTACAAAATATTTAATGAACTAGACCTTAATCAAACCAACAATTGGTTTATAGGATCTTCTAATGTTTATTTCCTTAGATTGATTTTGATAATCAAAAAGTTATTACTTTTATGTAGGTGATTATATATGAAATATCTATCCCAAGACTTAACCTTGAGAATGTTGTATTATGGATAAGGAATTGCATTCATTTGTTTATGGCTAAAATAATCATCCTTTAATGAAGTTTTAAGGAACATTTGAAGGTAAAAGTTTTGTAACTTACTAAATCACAAGCTACACATAGAACAAGAAAAAGGAGAATGTAGTGAAAGCTAATCTATACTAGGAAAGAAATTTTTAGAATCTTATGTTTTATTTTTTTTAAATTGTCTAGATCTCAACCAAAATATTGGAGTAGAATTATAATAAAATTTACAAGCCATTAATAGCTATCTTATGTCAATCCCTCGTGTTTCTAGATGAATTAGAATTCAGTATATATGAGTTTGATAGATTTTTCGGACACAATTAAATCATCAAATATTTGGCTATTCTAAAGAATAGGAAGGCATATAATTTATTTTGAAACAAGGTTTGGTATGACTGTTTGCGAATATATTTCCAAATAAAATTTAGCAGATGAAGGAAACATGAGAGAACCCCTTAAATTTCATAACTTTGGTTAGAAAAATTTTAGTTTGTATTTATTAAGGAATATCGTGCCAAAGTTATGAGGACTTTCAGATTTCAATATCTGCACAAAACCATTAAGAGATTTATTGCACCATACTGATCATATGCATATTTTTCTGATAATTAAGGCACAAAAGTTGAACAACTAATAGTCAAATCAGAGGAGGGCAGAGTGTGAGGTTAAAGAGGTTGTGCCATGACTAATTGAAGGGTGCCAAGTTTCTCTTGAGGTTGCACATTTCATAGAATAACTTTATGTATTTTATTCCTTATGTTTGTCAGAGTGTTGACGTAGGTTGAAACTAAAGGCTTTAATCAAGCTAAACCTATTATAGACCCCTCCACAAATTTTTTAGTTGTTATACAATGATTTCAAGTATTTATGTAATTGTGCATAATTTTGAAATAGATTAAGCAAGTCCAACACTAAGACATAGTTGTAGAGATTGTCGTTTTTTTGATTGACTTACAAGATTTCACAAGGAAATTGTATATGTAATGATTTCAAAATATATCTTAGGTTCCTTATACAAGATATGATTGTAATTATCTAGGTGATCAGAACTTCAAGTCATTCTAAATTGAATCTATGGGACTATTGTAGGAGCACTATTATTCTATAGATTCATATTCTAGCACAAAGACCTTTTTACAGTTATGAGACTATACATCTATAATACTGTGAATCAATATCTAACTCCCATTTTATGAAATTCTTACTATAGTGAAGAAAAGAGTAGCAATACATATAAAAATTCACATAGACATTCCAAGAAGATTGCTTTGAGAATGTACATGTAGTGCTAGTTCCAAGAAGAGATCCAAGGTGATGATATATCCAAGTCAACACACCTCCTTCCTGAAATATGCAACTGAACCCCCCCTCTGGAGATTTTTACAGAACATAGAACATGAGTGGTTTAAAACACATGCCGATCCATTCGATTTATAGATAAAATGTATTAAATTATTTGAAAACTATACTATGCAAGTTAGCTCTACAATTTATTATGGGCAGTTGAAATATAACCCATGTGAAGAATATGGATGGGGTGAGGTGATCGAAATCGACATTGGGAGGCTGGGGTTGGTGTGCCAAAACTTGGTTAGCAATATTCTACATCCCTATTCATGCCTGGCAGTTCTGATTTGATGGAAAAAAGTTGGTAAATGTATTTGACTTCAAAACTTCGAAGCCTTAAGTTTTTTGAGGTTTCAATTTAACGATTCATGATCTGATTGAAAAAAGACTTGAGAGATGTGGGAGAAATTGTTTCTCTTTTATGAGAATTTAATTCATGCACTTTACTACATGTTAATGAATATCACTACTTTGAATAGGTAACTATCTACTTGCTATATTATGACTCAATCAATTGTTGAGATAATTATTCTTTTGATGATATTAGTTTACTACAATTTAAATTGTTGATGCATGAATAAGAGAGAAAATTCAAATAGTAGCAATAATTAGAATAACAAGAGAGGTCGTGACATTGGTTTTTATTTTGTGCCTTGTGTGGGGGCCTCTCCATTTTCTCTTAATGTGGGCTTGTCCTCCTCTCCTTGTTCCAAGATTCTTGAGAACGTCTCTGTCAAGGAAGGAAAAAAGTGTGTGGGGGTCATGTCTGATGGACCAAGATGGTCTAATTATTTTTTTGCTAAGCCCAAATGTAAGAGTTCTTCTCCTCCAGTTAGTTTCTTAGTGAACTTTATTGCTAGGGAGTACTCAATTTCTATTCTTGACTGTTTCATTGAGAAGCGTTTGTATTCAATAGATTTATCCTTGGTGGTGAAATTTATGGGTCCACATCCAAACATTGAACTGGTTCATAATATTGTCTTCAAAAGGTGGAGACTAAAGAGTCAGGTGGAGGTGGCTTTGATGGCTAAGGGCTTGCTTTTGTTTTCCTTCACTTCTGATGAGGATGTGGTTAGTGTTTTGACTGGTGGCCCTTGGATGATTGGAAAATCATCACTAGTTCTTAAGAAGTGGGAGGTAGGCTTTAATCCAAGCTCATGCTCATTTACCTTGGCCATTGTATGGGTTCATCTTCTGGATTTTCCGCTAGAGTTCTAGGATGAGCAGGTTTTCATTGGTATTGAAAATACTTTTGGGAAGTTTCTCTATATTGATCAGATGACTATGTCTTAGAAAAGGTTTTTGTGTGATTGTTGATCAATCTATGGATTTACTTAAGAAAATATCGATAAACTCAAAGTTGGGTGTTTGGAACCAAGCGATTGAGTATGGGTCTATTCCTTTTGCTTGTTTTCATTGTAATAAAGTTGGGCATTGGGAAAGGAAATGTCCTTTAAAGACTTCTAAACCAACTACTTCCTAGCCCTTGAAGGAGTGAAAGAAAAAGGAGAAGTCAACAGAGGGGACAAGGGCTAATGGTGGAAGGAAAGATGTTTTTTCAAAGATAGTTGTGGTCTAGAATGTGGAGGAAGGTGCTTTGAGTAAGGTTGAGGGGGGTCTAGGGATGATTTTTGCTACTCTTGATGAGATACTGAAAGATTTCCCTATGAAAGAGGCAGTTTTGGAGGCTCGAGACCTGAATCCTCACATGGATGGTCATTTCCTTTCAGTGAATGAGGTTACTTTGGAAGAAGAGGAGATGAATGCTCATGCAGAGGATAACTTCCTTGGATCATTTGAGGAGCTAAGGATTGGAGGGGAAGCTTTGGTTGGTGAAGGTAAGGGGTTGAAGATTCCTAGGTTGGTGGATTATACTTGTCTTGTTGATGTGTATAATTCTCTTGTTCAAGAAAATGTGGTGCTCACCTCTTCTATCATTGGGGATGACCTAGGTAGCTCTTTACCTATGAAGGAGCCTCCTTTTTATCCTGTTAATACTAGAAATAGGAATAAACATGCTTCCCCCAAGGGTGTTGTGACTAGGAATCACCAAAAAGATAAATATAGGTTAGAGTAGAGGGGCAGGCGAATAACTTATCTATAGAAGTATAGGGTGAAAGAAAGAAAAGTCAGAATTATTGATGGTTCCTAGAAAACCCTATTGGAGATATACTTGAAGAGCACAACTCAGAATTGCTATGAATATTATTTCTTGGTATATCCAAGGGTTCAATTACCCTCATAAGAAGTGTTGTGCAGTTTTTGCACACACGTGCCACTGAAAGTGGGGACCCTCCCTTTTTTTTTGATTTTTGGTGTTTTGGCCCTACTTTTCTGGGGGTTTTTGTTTGCTTGGGTTTGTGCTTTAATGTCCATCTTTCCAATTAAAGTGGCACACTTTTGAAATCTATTGAAAATCTAAAGTTTTGACATTATCTCGGGTTGTTCACTATTTTTGGGAAAATCCACCTGGGCCGGATTCTCTCGGTTTTCTCTCAATGTCTGAAGTTGCTACCTTTTGCCTTGCTTTCAGGAAAATCCGCATGCTCCAGACTCTCCCGAAGTCCGGCACCATGTTGAATCCCTAAAGTCCATGGTAGTATCATATTCCCAAAGTTTTTCATGGACGTGGCTGTCTTGTCGGGTGCATTAATGGAGCTTGTGCGGATTTTTTGGGGCTTTGATATATTGATACTTCGAGAGGTAATTGATCATTTGAGTTTGTGCATTTTCTATCATTTAGGCTTGTGTCTTTCGTTCTTGGTGTTTCGCTGGATATATAGATTTTTGAAGCTATTTGGATTGTGCGATTGTATCCAGTTCGCATTGGATAGTTATTTATTGGCTTCACCAGTTTTGACCTTTACGCTTCCATGGTATGTAGAGTGCCCTTTTTCTCTGTTGATTTCAATTGATTTTCTTCATTTTCCTAGGGGTCCTTCATGGTTTCCTAGTTCTTCTGGGTGCATGTCATCATTGAGCATTTTGGGGTTTTCCATTAGGGTACCAGTCCGTCTTGATTGATTGAATGTTTATGATTGGTCTGGTGTTGTTTCTTATTTGGACATTGGATTGCTTTAGTTTCAAACTTTCCATTCTGGTATATGAGTGAGTTGTTTGTGCTTTCATGGTGGATATTTAGGGTTCTTGACCTAGGGCATGGCCAATCCTCTTCAAATTACTGTGAAGAGTGTCCTTAGTTCATGGTTTATTCATTAGAGGCCTAGGTTAGGTTAGTTTTGAAGTTCTAGCCTAGATCTAGAGTGATTTGAATTGTTTTTTTGAAAAGTAGTGAAGATGTAGACAGGTTCGGGTTTTCGAGGTCCTCGCAAAATTTTGCTTCGCCTGGATTTCCCCGACTTTTCTATCTCTTCCTCTTTTATCACCTTTTATTGGATTTCATTCAATTTCGCCAAAATCCGTTCCATTCGGATTTTCCCGAAGTCCACGGTCTAGTCGTTTTACAAATTTTGAGCTTTAATACTGTTATATCTAGATTTCTCCAAAATCCGTTCCATCTGGATTTTTCTGAATTGTTTGTGTCCCTTCATTTTTCCTAGGTTAGTTACAACTGTTGGGGTTTTTGCCAAAATCCGTCTTTGGTGGATTCTTCCGGGTTTTTTCTGGGAAATGTTGAATTTGATGGTTATAAATGTTTGGTTTACTGGTAAATTATTTGATTGATTTAAGGAGCTTATGCTAAGTATCTTTAATGGTTGTTCTTTGTTAATTTATGAGTTTAAATGATATAATGGGATTTTGTATGTTTGGTTTGCTAGAATCCGCCTGGTTCGGATTTTACCAAAAATCCTTCCCAGTGCAGAATCCGCGAGGGGAGCTAAATCCTGAACTTTGAGGTAATAATATTCTACACTTGCTACTTCTTATGGATCTAATTGAGGTCATCTTCAAGTGTTTGTAGGCAGGATCAGGACAGAATGTTGCTAGTCAAGGAAAGGGGAATGCAACTAATTTAGGTGCAGAGGCTTCTGCCATCTCAAATGCAAAAAAGGTAAAGTTGGATATAAAGAGCATAATTCCTGAGAGTAAGCTGACCTCAATTTGGTCAGGAATCATAGATACAAACGTAGGCATGTGGGACTACAAGGAATTCAAGGCTGAGATGTCAGCACCGAGCCCTCCTTTGTTGGAAATAAGAATGGTGGACTCTGGGCTAGCTCATGTGGTAGGTTTTCCTTCTACAGTGCAGTGCTACGAGCTAGTCCTTAAGTGTAACATAAACTATGATAGGGGGACATAGAGAATAATTGGTCCTCAGGGAAGGATTCTTGCTAGTTTCTATCCTATGTCCATTGCTGCAACCTTTGACATGCCAAATAGGTCCCATGTGGTGGGCTTCGACATAGATGTTGCTATAAAGTATTATGAGGAGAACATAATCAAGTCTCAGCAGGTGAGCAACTTGTGGCTAGAGAAGCCAAAATCTAATTTCTTTGTGTTGCCTAAGCAACTATTCAGGCTTAAATTCAAAAGAGAGTATTACAATGCCATCACTCTTCTTAGCAGGTTGGTAGGATTGAAGAGTGCAGGTGTTTTTGAAACTTGGATGTTCAATGTGATTGCCAAAATGGAACAAAGAATTGACTATCATTGGGTAGGTGTTATCAGTACTTTGATCCATCATCAGTTGTGTAATGTCTTCTAGACCAAGACTTTCAATATGACCTCATACCTAGTGTATTCATTGGCTAGACTTAATCCATACAAAGGGTTAAGCACTAGAGGTATTTTTGGACAGGATGCTATCTATGAAGTGTATCCACAGTTGCACTTGATTGGTGGAAGCTATAGGAGGTCAAATGATGCCTTCACAATGTACATTACTAGATTTCTCCAAGGTGCAGAGCATATGAGAATCTCAGATAAGGAAAAAGAGCTGATAAGGAGATATGGAGCTTGGATTATCCATTTCCCAACCTTCTTGTATGTCAGAATTGATGGTTTTTAGAGGGCTCCCTATAGACTCCCTAGATATCCCACCAATCATATTGTATTATTGGAAGTCTCAAGACAAATCTACGACTTTGACAATGCTATGAAGGGAGAAATGCATAAGACAATTTTTGGGAATGATTTCCCTTTGAAAATAGGAATGGGAGAAGTTTGTGCCTCCATTCAGTCTACTCATGCTCGAGAGGAGGAGATGGGTAATCTTGGGCTCTCTTTTCATTCTAAGAGAGCAAGGTTTGGTATTACTGGCAAGGCTCAAAAGAAGGCTAATAGGGATTATAGCCATAAGGCTCATATTGAAGACTACTAGATTAACCTTGCTGATGAGTTCGAGGTGAGAAAGAAGAGATTTTCCAAGTTGCCAGTGGATTTGGTGAGGTTGTAAAATGTAAAGGCCATCCCTGACCAGATCAAGGAAGATGGAAATGCAATCCAGGGTCATGTTTATGAGGTAGTAAAGGATAAACTAGTGGGAAAAGTTGACTGGTTAGAAGAAGAAAAGATTGATGTAGATCAGGTTATGGCCCCAGTGATCAAGTATACCAAGATGTGGCTAAAGCACAAAATTCTAGAGCTAGAGAGCGAGGGTGTTCCATGCACCTATGAACTGATGGGAGACTTAGAGTCTCATTTTGCTTCTGAGGCTTCACTTGAACCAGATCCAAAGGGCAAAGAGAAAGTGGATTCTCCTTTTAGAATCCAGGTAAGGGAAGTTCAAGCTGAGAAGGCTACAAAGATAGTCAAATAGAGGAAGCCTATTGCCAAGAAGAGGAAGCATGCCTCTAAGAAAGAAGTTGAGAAGAACCAAGAAGAGGAGGAGGAGAATGAAAGTGGTCATGCATTGATGAAGAATAGAAGAGTTACAAGGCCATCACAAAAAATGGAGGAAGCCCCTAGGGTTGACAGGGAAATTGAGCCACTGGTAGTAGAGGTGGAAAGCTTAGGGGAAAAGACACATGTCTACATGAGGAGATCAAGGACTCCTTCCCCAAGGGATATAATAGCAAAGGAGAATGTTTCAGTAAGTATCCCTATTGTTGAACAAGTAAATCCCTCCATTCATCAAGATGTTGGTAGTGTATGGGGAGAACCAAAGAAGGATGAAAGTCCTAAGGATTTGGGCAAGGAAGAATTTAAAGAAGGAGAACTCTTTAATGCAGAGGCAAAAATTGATTGAGTGATTCAATCTCCCTTGGTTGCATATACAAATTCACTTGTAAAAGAACAAGTAGGCAGATCTCCTCAAAAGGAGGAAGAAATACCAGTCAGGGCCCCTTCACCAATGCATGTGGTTGTGGAGGAGCAGGTACAAGAAGAAGAGAACCCAACTGTGGATGTTCCTAAAAGTGTAAGTATTGAAAGGGATGCAACTACTGATCAGTAAGAGAAGGAACAAGGTAAACAAGACACAGTGCTTGTTGGGTCCACTATTCCGGATTGGCTTGAGAGGGAATTGAAGAAAAAAATGGTATTAGTGGAGGACGCTCCTCCTAATTGGGATGCCATCATGGCTAATGTAGAGAAGGAAAATACTAAAAAGAAAGCAATGGTTGTATCTCGAATCAAAAGAGATGGATCAGGTAATCGGGTGGCCCATATTGCTACCCCTACTCCAAACAAAGATGGGGACAATGTGACTACCCAGGACTATAATGTGTAGACTGTTGACTTGGGGAATGCTACCATGGAGCAGGATATCAAAGAATATGAGGGCTCCAGTGTAGTGATTGTGGGGCGATTGAAGAAGGCAGTAAAAACTAGGCATGAGTTGGAGAAGGAGAATGAAAAACTAAGGAAATACTTGCAAGAGTTGATGAAACCTTTGCAAGCTATTGGATCCTCCTCTTTTGTTGCAAGATTCTTACCCCAGGAAACAATCTCTGAGCTAGAAAAGATGAAGGTCACTTCACATGCTGGAGTTACCTGGTTGTAGGGTGTCCAAGCTAAACCAAATGATGCCATTAAGGGCATATTGTCAACTAGAGGGGATGGACTAAGATTGATAGACTAGTTAAAGGCTGCATTGGCACAAGATAATGTGGATACCAACCTCCTACTGTAGAAGACTGCAACAATCATGGGGTTTACTGAGGAAAAATTGGTATAGTATAGGATTCTTGCTTTTCCAAGAGTTTCTGAACCTTGGGAATGGTTTGAAATCCTACAAATGTGGTAAAAGGCCCTGAAAAAGATTCACAAACAGGCAAGGAAAATTGAGGATGGTTTGACCAATGTTCATGATAAGTGTATTTCATTTTTTGAGGTCATTACTGGAAGGAATAAGTGTTCTCCAAAGCATCTTTATTTGGAGCAACTTAGGGAATGGTGGAGGGATGTGTATTCTCTAGTCAGTGAAGGGCCAGTTACTAGACATCAGTTGGATGATGCTACAACTTATATTGCAATCATCAATAGGTATTTGACCAACAAAGCCGATTGGGATGGTATAGTTAGGTAGGCAAGAGAA
Source organism: Sequoiadendron giganteum (assembly GCA_007115665.2). Classification (NCBI taxonomy): domain Eukaryota; kingdom Viridiplantae; phylum Streptophyta; class Pinopsida; order Cupressales; family Cupressaceae; genus Sequoiadendron; species Sequoiadendron giganteum. Next base: position 235,347,261 of record CM021104.1, on the reverse strand, counting down.
GATATCAAGTCTCTTGAGAGAAAGATTAGAGGTTTACCTGTGCCACCTGTTGCTAAGCTGGATAGGGTCATGTTGGCCATACATGGTGAAGAAGATAAAGATAAGGATAAAGATGGGGAGTAACTATATAGGGCTACATTGGTATTTGTGCTTCCCATTAATTCACATGTATTGGGCTGAACTTTTGACATCTTGGCAGTTTTGGATGAAATTGATGCCAATGGCACATTTCATATGTTTTTAATTACTCTGAGGCAGACCTCTTTTAGGTCATGTTTTTATTGTAAAATTATAATTTGGGCCGACCTATGTTATGGATTCTCTATAAAAACAGGCATGTTGCCTCATTTGATAGCTAGAGATTAGAAGATAGATATAGAACGATAGGTAGATTAGGAGAAAAATGCTTAACTGATATTAGAGCAAGTTATTATTCTTAAGCAAGTGTTGTAAAAGAAAATTGGAATTGTTGCTATTATGGATGATTTAATATAAGAGAGATATTGTGTTTGGTATCTATCTTCTGGAATTTCATCTGGCATGGTTCTTGTTATTCTATCTTTCAAATTGCTTAATAGTTATGGTTAAATGATTTGGTAATACTTAGGGTTTCATGTTTGGAATGTTTGCAGTGATCTATAGTCCATACTTTTTGCAGTTAGTTGATTTTTAGCTGCTTTGCAAAGCTAGCTTGGACTTATATTTGTGCTTAGTTCAATTATAGTAGGATTGACTGAATGAATGTTTGTGATTTGAAAATCTTTAAATACCTTAAAACATTGCACTATTTCTATGGAATTACAGATTCATCTAGGTTAAGAAGAAGATAGTTTATGGGAGATCGGTCCATTTTAAGCATTTTATCCTTTGGTATTTTCAATCTTAGGATTAGAAGTAATTTTAAGATTATCTCTGAAACCTTTATCTTTTGTTGTTTTTTTATTATCAGGGTTCCAATCAAGTTTCGAAATATCAATTTATTGTTTATATCTGATAAGATTCAAAATATAGTGTTGCTCGTAGTAAGGTCCCATTGTGATTACCAACATTTTTCACATTTATCACTTAGTTGTTTTGCTACATTGTCAAGACCTGACATTAGAGACCTTGGGGTTATCTCTATTCCCATAGATATTACCTTTCAAGAGAAATAGGATATCATATTCTGTCTAAGTTTTTGTTGTGTAGAAAAAACCATCAATAGATTGGTGCTAGAAGGAGGGCTCTTTGAACAAGCAAAATGCATCATTTCTTAAACGCCATCTCTCCTGAGAGACTCAGAAGAAGAACTAGATCTACTCCAGGAGGAGAATAATTTCAAGAGTTACAAGCCCCTAATAGGTCAAGAAGGACCAAAGGAGGGGAAGAATCATCATCAGCTCACCCACTTCCATTGTCTCCATCATCCTCATCTTTATTTTACTCTAAGGGGATTCCCATTCCACAACCACAACCATTCATAAATCAGCCATTACCACCCCAACCTCCACCAATGGATTTTCTTGCTGATAATCTGTCCCCATTGATCTTCAATAATTACAATACTATGCCCAAGAATCCTAAGCACTTCTACTCTAAGTTTCATACTCATGACCCCAATAGAACGACATAAGAACATATTAGGATTTTCCAGACTTGTCTGAGGGATAGAGGGATTAACCATGAAGATGTTGCATGTAGGCTTTTCCCTTACTCCCTAGGAGAAGAAGCCTTCTATTGGTATAATCACTTACCTACTACTTCTATCCATAATTGGATTGAGTTGGAAGCTGCATTCCTACAAAAGTTCAAGATTCCCATCAGTGCTAATGAGCTATACTTGCATTTTACTGGAGTAAAAAGAGAGATTAATGAGCCCATAAAATCATTTAAAGATAGGTTCCATCGAGCATATACCAGACTCCAGGCACCTTACGATGGAAATGAAAACACTACTTTAGAAATATACCTTGAAGCCTTGGATAGCCTTATGGCCACCTTCCTGAAACAAAGGACCAATCCTCTGAATACTTTGCTCAATGCATATACAGAAGCAATAAAGGTCAGTATGGACTTGTGGCAACATTTATTAGGACCTTTGCCATCCTTAGGACCTATTGCTCACCCTAGATAAATTCAAGCCCTTAATCAGGCTTTGACCAGTCATGCTCCAATAATGAATCTTGTATCGTCATTGCCTTTGGTCCCTCATCTAGACCCACCTATAAATCAAGCTCAACCTATGACTTCTTATCCTCAGCGGAGAGCTAATCAACCATTACAACAACAACAAGCTGGTTTCCCTACGTATTTATAGAATTAAGAAGTCCTGAATCTGGTTGTTGGTTCTGGGAACATACCCAGATACCCTTCTAGAAGTTGTCCAATACCACCTAAAAATCTGGATAAGGAAAGGTTGGATGAATTGTCTGAACAAGTGAAGAGGTTGAATATAGAGGTAAATTATTTGAGAAATCAGAATAGTCAGCTTCAAGTTGTCTAGAAGAATATACAATCTAGCTATGGTAAGGAAAACAAGAATTTTGAAAGAGGTCAGTACTTTGACAGGAATCAAAATTATGACAAAGGAGAGGGTTCTGGTCAAAACTTTGATAGGAGGCAAGGCTCTGGTCAAAATTATGATAGAAATCAGCAAGGAGGACAAGAATTTGATAAAGGACAGCAACCTAGGCAGAATAGGTCCTAGAATACTAGGCCTAACAATGGAGTGATTCCTACTCCTTAGGATCAACCTACTACTCAAGAGAAACCTCCAAATGGTGTATACCTAGCAAAAGCAACTTTGTCCGCATGGTGCAGACTCCATAAAATAAGTCAACACTCTGAGGGCTGATGCAAGAAGTTGGGTCCACAAAAAGCTCAAAAAGTGGAAGTGTTTTTGTTGTTTTTCATAATTTGTCACACTTTGACTGAAAATTTGAGGCACTTACACAATGACTTTTTAAAAAAATCAGTAATATGAAAGTTTGAATTTTAAATCTAGTTTCTAAATATGTATATTATTCAAATACCCAAATTGTAGAAATTAAATTTTGATAGGGATCTATAAAAACCACTTTTTAAAAGTCCCTATTTTTTTACCATACCATGCACGTGTATGGACACCACTTTTTGACCCAAATAAAAGTATTTTGCTAATTCCTTTTGAGGAAAGAGAGCTAACAACATGAAAATTGATGAGGAATTCTTTTTGTAATTTTTTGTTGAATATTTTTTTTTTTATTAAATTTTTATTGGCCTTAATTGTTGTTTTTAAAAATCAACGTGTACGGACAACATAATTTGACCTAAACTAAACATTTTTTGTAACTTCTTTTTTTTTCATTCTGTAAAGAATTGTCTAAAGATTGATGTCATATAATTTTTTTTACAAGAAACTTCACCAAAAAAAAGTTATTAAAAAATTAAAAAAGTCTGATATTTCATGTTTATGGACTAGTTTACTTTGAAATTAATTTAGAAATATCAAATATAATCCAATATTAATAAAATTTATATATTTGGAAACTAGAAATCGTGTTTTGTAATGGGTTTTAATTTTATAGATTGATTCAGAAAAAAAGTCCATCAACCATATTGTCAAAGATGGACATTCTTCTTCAATTTGCCTTAGTTTTTTAGTTGCAGGTCAAAGGCTAAGGCTCGGATTGCCAAGCCTTTCCCGAGCCTAAAACCAAGGCTGCAAGTGGGTTGGAGATTCAAGTTTTTAATAACGCGTCTACATTTTTAAAAACGCGTACGCATTACAAAACGCATATGCACCCTTTATTTGTTTGATTATTTTTTTAAAAAAATATTTTTTAGAAACGCGTACACGTGTTGAAAAGACAAACGCGTACGCGTTTCTAAAAAGCATTTTTTAAAACATAAATGATTTGTATGCACTCAAAAACGCGTACGCGTTTTATAACGCATACACATTTTTTAAGGCTTGGGTACCCAATGCATAACGCATACGCGTTTTTTAATAACGCATACGCGTTTTTTGCGAGATTTTTTTTTTTGGCCGAAACTTCCCCTCTTCGTGGACCCAACTTCTTGCACTTACCCCTGAGTTAGACTGTGCTGAATTTTAGACTGTAGCTTCTATCTTTCAGTATGAAGTAGAGAATAATTCTACTAGACAGGAAATTGTACCTTCAAATCCATATGATTCTCCAATATTGGTACTTAATCATGCTCCATTTCCCAAGGGTGAGGAAAATGAGCCAGAAGAAGTGTCTATTATAGAAGATGAGGTAGAATAGGTGTTGAATGAAGATGAAATCTCCCAGTTATTTAATGAATAAAATGAGAATGATAATGGCCCTTTGGATGAGGAAGAAGTTGGTGTTGAAGAAGTTCAGATGTTTCAACAACTAGCAAATAAGTATGATTTAAGAAATAGGCCTAATAGGGGTCCACAGGCTGGAGGTCCTTTCACCACTTTCATTCCGCCCAATAATTTCAATACTCCTCCTGATCCACAAGCTAGTAACAATCCATCTTATCCCCAGGTGCCAACACAATACCTGTCAAAGGGGAATAGTGCTGAAATTTCCAAGGATAAGTAGGCCAGTGGCTACAAAGAATCTCAAGCTGACCTGAATGTAGAGAAATTGGGTGAATATGTAACTGAGGAATTCAAGATTCAAGTAAAGGTAAGTCTTTCTACTTTTGAGTTGTTAAGAGTTCCTTCTATTAGGAATGCAGTTCTGGGATCATTTGGTTCAAATACAACATCACAAGGAGTAGCCACCAATGAGGCTGCTACCAGGTCTTCTAATTCTCAAGCACCTAGAAGCCAGGTCCTACCTGTGGATAAGAGGGAAGATAAGGATAAAGGATAGGTTGCACAAGCTGATACTCATCTAAACTTGTTTCAAGGTAAGATGGGAACCCCCCTTCCTAATTTCTATTCATATCTTCAAAAAGAATTTGCATAATTTCCTTCTAGATTCAGGAGCCTCTACAAATGTTATGCCTTTTTCTATTTGCAAAGCATTAGGTAATATGTCTATTGCCTCTCAGAAGAAGGTTACTTAGTTGGATAAAACGGAGGTGAACATGATCCCTACACAACTTGCATCAGATCCTAGGGTGCAACAAGTGATCAATATCCAAGTGGTTGACATTCCTGATACTTATGGTTTGATCTTGGGAAGAGATTTCACTAAAACTTTAAATGGATACACATCCATAGATCATTCCCACATGTGGTTACCATGGAAGGGAGTCCCAAATCATATCAGAATTGAAAGAGAACCTAAAATGAAATATGTAATCACAGAGTACCAAAATATCTCAAATGAGGTGTTGATATCTTAAGTTAGCATAGGGAATTATGTGTTGGCTGCAGCATTTATAGAAGATGAAGAAGTTTTTATGTTGTAGGATTCTTCAGATAAACACATTCCAGAGAATAGTAGTTTTGGGACATTGGTTGAACAAGGAGATGAAATAAATGATGAAGAAGATAGGCAGCTCGGTTTGTCAGATAACTTTTAGGAATTCATCCAAAAGTGTATGGAAGATCAGATACAACTGAAAGGAAGCATGACATTGAATAATTATTACTTCCAAGTTGGTGTAGAGTCCATGATGCCTCTCATTCTGAGCTGGAATGTGACTTGTGTTAGACTACTGTCAGACATATATAGAAATGCATTAATCCAGTTCCACCTACTAGACTTAATGTGCAGGAAGAATCAAACAGTGAGAAAGGTAAGAGCCCAATGCTTCCTGAAGAAATCCCTATTCCCAACAAAGAACAAGGTAAATTGAAGCCGAAAGAACCTGATGGATGTTGGACACTAAGGTTCAATGGATCTAAATCCAAATAGGGTGTTGGAGTAGGATTTGAATTGATTAGTCCTAAAGGTAAGAGTTACTTTTCTGCTCATAGACTTCGGTTCCAATGCACTAATAATTTTGTTGAATATGAGGCTTTGATCCATGGCTTACTAATGGCATTAGGAAAGAAAGTTAAGGTATTACAAGTATTTGGAGATTCTGAATTAGTGATCAAACAAGTAAGAAATCAATATTCATGCTGTGATAGAAGAATGACCAACTATAGGCATAGAGTGTGGGATCTCATTGAGGGTTTTGATGCCTTTAAATTGATCCCTCATAACAAAAATCAGGTTGCTGATTCTTTAGCTCAAGCTGCCAGTACCCTGTAGCCTTTGTCATTTCAGGATTGAAGAAATTTACAGTTGAGCTCACTCCAGTCCCTTCAATGCCTGACAAAGTTACTAATTTCCAGGTCTTTGAGGATGATAAGCATATCCTGAAATTTATTACAAGTTGTGATGTGTTTGCTTCCCAAGTTATTGATGAGATAGAGCCTCAAGAAGCAGAAATTGACTTTGGAGGAATCATTAATCTAAAGACTAATACCATTCCAAGGGGTATGGTGCAACTTGAACGAATTTTTGACTTGGACAAAATAAGAGATCAAGAACAATAGACTAAAAGAGAGTCCATCAATATCCAGTGTGAAACATATAATATGGGGACACCAAATGACTTGAAGAATGTTTTTATTGGCAATGTATGTACTCTAGAAGAAAGAAAAGGGATTATTGATACCTTACATACATATCATGATGTAATAGTCTAGAGTTATGAAGATTTGAAAACATATGATACTTCAATAATAACACACACCATCCCTCTAAGATCAGATTTTAAACCTTTCAGATAGAGATAGAGGCCAATCAATGCTCTGTTAGAGCCCATTATTCAGAAGGAGGTGCAAAAACTGATTTCGACACACATTATATTTCCAGTAAGACACTCTACTTGGATGGCAAATTTGGTTCCAGTAAGGAAAAAGAATGGATAAATTAGACTAGGTGTGGATTTTAGGAATCTGAATAGAGCATCAGAAAAAGACAATTATCTAGTTCCTTCACTGGATGAAGTGCTTCAGATTGTCAATGGATCGCAAATGATGTCATTTTTGGATGGGTATTCTGGATACAACCAAGTCATGGTGCAATATGAGGATAGGCACAAGACTGCCTTTACTACCAAATGGGGAACTTTTGCCTACAGAAGGATGCCATTTGGATTGATCAATGTTGGAGCTACATTCTAGAGAGCTATGGGCATTGCTTTTAAGGATATAATTGGTAAGTACATCATTATTTATATGGATGATTTGAATTTTTTTTCTAAAAAATGAGGTGATCATATAGCGAACTTATGCAAGGTGTTTCAAAGGTGGAGAGAGTTTGGTATTTCACTTAATCCAAGGAAATGCATTTTTGGAGTCACAGAAGGAAAGTTATTAGGACACATTATCTCAAAACAAAGTATTGATATTGACCCTGAAATAATTTAGGCTATCTTTAAGATTTAGCCTCCTGCAAGTAAGAAAGAGATGAAGTCATTCTTTGGTAAGATTAACTTTGTTAGGAAATTTATCACTGGATTTGTAGAGATAGTCAAGCCATTAAATGCTATGTTAAAACAAGAAGCAAAGATAGAATGGAATACAGAAGCCAAGGAGACATTTGTAGAAATCAAGAAAGCTATTGCTGAAGCTCCTGTATTGGTGAGTTGAGATTACACTAATCCCTTTTATATATATTCATTCGCTTCTGATCACTCTTGTGCAGTGATGTTAACTCAAAAGTCTGATCAAGGGGATGAACACCCTATAGCCTTCATTAGTACTCCCTTAAAAGATGCAGAATTGAAGTACCACAATGTGGAAAAGTAGGCCTATGCTTTGGTCTGAGTAGTGAAGAAGTTCATGCATTATATCTTGAGAAATAAAGTTTTTGCCATAGTGTTTGATCCTGCAATAAAGCTGTTATTGATGTAGAATGAGTTAGGTGAATGAAGGGTCAAGTGGGTGACCATGTTGCAGGAGTATGATATGGAAATCCAACCCATGAAATTAGTAAGAGGACAAGGGCTTACAAAGACAATGGCTGAGACAGGTCCTGATCTCCAACTCAACATTATTACCTTCAAGAGGTATCTCCAGGAGACTGGTATGATGAAATTATTTTATATCTATTGAATTAGCAGTGTCCTGATCATCTTAACACGGTTCAGAGGTGAGCCTTGCGCTTGAAGAGTGGAAGTTTTATGATGAAAGGAGCTATAATATATAAAAGAAATCATGAGGGCATTTACTTAAGATGTTTAGGGAAAGAGCAAACGACTAGAGTGATGATTGAATTTGATGAGAAATATGGCACGGGCCATGGTTCTACATCATCCACTACACATCAAATCTTGAGGGTAGGCTATTATTGGCCTACTTTGTTCAAAGATGCACACCAACATGTGAGAACTTGTCACATATGTCAGACCACAACAAGTAAGGAAAAACATGTAACTCTTCCACTTCAGCCAGTCATAGAGGTAAAACCATTTGCTCAGTGGGGTATGGACTTTATAGGTCCAATTAATTCTTCATCTTGTGCAGGCCACATGTATATTCTTACAATAATTGATTATTTTACTAGGTGGACATATGCTCTTGCTTGAAAATAGTGTACTTCGGATGTGGTAATCAATTTTCTTGAATCAAGAATTATTAATCATTTTGGTTGTCGACTATCTTTGGTTTCTAATAATGGTCCTGCATTTGCATAACTGAAGTTTTCTAATTGGGCGTATGATCACAAGATTGTTATTAAGTTTTCATCCAATTATTATCCTTAGGGTAATGGTCTAGCCGAGTCTTCCAACAAGAACCTATTGACAGTTATTCGTAAGTTGTTAGAACAAAATCCTAAGGATTGGCACACCCAGCTTCGATTTTCTCTCTAGGATGACTGTACTAGACATAAGGCATCCATAAGAACCTATCCTTATCACCTGGTGTATGGTTTGGAACACGTTTTTCTCATTCAGTTGAAAATCCCTACCCTATAGTTCATTAACAAGTACTATAATGAAGAAGATAAACGTGAGGCCCATTTGGCTAAGCTATTACATTTGAAAGAAAAAAGAGATGAAGCCCTAGAGAAATTTTCTAAACATTAGGGTGTGGTAAAAAGATGGTTTGATAGGAGAGCTAAGGTGAAGGCCTTTAGAATTTCTGACTTAGTTCTCTACTGAGAGAAAGCTCATGATCGTAAGGGAGAACATGGTAAATTTGATAAACTTTGGCTTGGTCCTTACTAGATTTCAAAAATTTTGGGAGATAATTCTTTTCATTTGAAAACCTTCACTGGTGAGGATATCCCGCTGTCTGTTAATGGGCAACATCTGAAGCATTATTTTCAACCTTGAACTGCTTGTAGTTCATCATGTACATAGCTAGAATAGTTTTGTTTCTGCTTTGCTTTTGTAGTTAGGTTTGCTTTGGTTTGTTTTTCTTTTCATTTTGTTTTTCTTTTGGGTTCCTAATTTATTTGGGTTGTTGCACCTGTACAATAGGGCTATTTTTTTTGGGATTGTTCTGAAAATTTCTTTTATAAACTCTGATCAATTTTTCAGAATCAGGTGGTGGATTTTTTTTATCTGATCTTCTTTGTACTTGGAACTAGAATCACTTATTTTGGATACACTTTGGAATATATTTGAGTCACATTTCATATTATAATAAAGAAATTTTTGGAGTTGCGTAGGGTTCTTGAGTAGTTTGCCCTGGTGAAAAATCTTTTATATTCTTCTTCAGTGCCACTGTGTTCCTCATCCCTGCGTGTGAGTTTCATTACTTATAAAGGTGAAGCAGAAAGTTATATAAAATAAAAAGGAAAAGAAGAAAATTTTGAAAATTTGAATGGGCTTCACCTTATAAGGAGTATCCTAGTATCTCTACTGGGGCTATAGACGCCTGATTGGCAGTAGAGCTATGCTTGGGAGGGTCACAACGATAACCTTTCCAGAGCTATGAATGCTTGACTAGCAGCGATGCTCCATCCAGGTTGCTTTTGAAGTTTGAACTTTTATGTAGATTTGGTCAGATTTACTCTTGTTCCCATTGCACTTACCGGATAGGAATCAATGCATAACGCACACTTGGACCCTGGTATATGAAAAGATCTTCTTACTTATGGTTTCTGAAACTTCATTCTTAGGAGTCTTGATGAAAGAATTGAAACCATAGATTATGGGTTCTTCATTCTAGTTTATCCTTGAAATGCTTTGGAGCATTTCCTCAGTGGAGTCACCATTTGTTGTACAGGTTTTGCATACACGCCCCACTGAAAGTAGGGACCCTCCCTTTTTCTTCGCTTTTTGGTGTTTTGGCCCTGCTTTTCTGTGGTTTTTTTCTTGCTTGGGTTTGTGCTGTAATGTCCATCTTGCCAATTGAAGTGGCACACTTTTGAAATCTATTGAAAATCTGAAGTTCTAACTTTATCTCAGGTTTTTCACTGTTTTTGGGAAAATCCGCCTAGGCCGGATTCTCTCGGTTTTCTCTCAATGTCCGAAGTTGCTACCTTTTGCCCTACTTTTGGGAAAATCCACATGCTCTAGACTTTCCCAAAGGCTATCACCATGTCAAATCCTCGAAGTCCGTGGCAGTATCATATTCCTGAAGTTTTTCGTGGTCGTGGTTGTCTTTTCAGGTGCATTAATGGTGCTTGTGTGAAGTTTTTGGGGCTTTGATATATTGATTCTTTGAGAGGTAATTGATCATTTGAGTTTGTGCATTTGCTATCATTTGGGCTTGTGTCTTTCATTCTTGGTGTTTCACTGGATATCTGGATTTTCAAAGCTATTTGGATTGTGTGATTGTATCTAGTTTGCAGTGGATGGTTATTTGTTGGCTTCACCAGTTTCGACCTTTGCACTTCCATGGTTTGTAGAGGTGCCCTTTTTCTTTGTTGATTTCAATTGCTTTTCTTCGTTTGCTTGGGGGTCCTTTGTGGTTTCTTGGTTCTTCTGGGTTCGTGTCATCATTGAGTGTTTTGAGGTTTTCCATTAGGGTACCAGTCCATCTTGATTGATTGAACGTTTATGATAGGTCTGGTGTTGTTTCTTATTTGGGCATTGGCTTGCTTTAGTTTCAAATTTTCCATTCTAGTATATGAGTGAGTCACCTGTGCTTTCATGGTGGACATTTAGGGTTCTTGACCTAGGGCATGGCTAATCCTCTTCAAATTATTGTGAAGAGTGTCCTTAGTTCATGTTTTATTCATTAGAGGCCCAAGTTAGGTTGGTTTCGAAGTTTTGGCCTAGATCCTGAGTGATTTGAATTGTTTTTTTGAAAAGTAGTGAAGATGTAGATAGGTTCAGGTTTTCAAGGTCCTTGCAGAATTTTGCTTCCCCCGAATTTCCATGACTTTTCTATCTCTTCCTCTTTCATCACCTTTTATTGGATTTCATTCAATTTCGCATAAATGAATGAAATTTTGTAAAAGGTGATGAAAGAGGAAGAGATAGAAAAGTCATGGAAATTCGGGGGAAGCAAAATTCTACGAGGACCTCGAAAACCTGAACCTCTCTACATCTTCAATACTTTTCAAAAAAACAATTCAAATCACTCCAAATCTAGGCCAGAACTTTGAAACCAACCTAACCTGGGCCTCTAATGAATAAAACATGAACTAAGGACACTCTTCATAGTAATTTGAAGAGGATTGGCCATGCCCTAGGTTGAGAACCCTAAATGTCTACCATGAAAGCACAGGTGACTCGCTTATATACCAGAATGGAAAATTTAAAACTAAAGCAAGCCAATGCCCAAATAAGAAACAACACCAGACCAATCATAAATGTTCAATCAATTAAGATGGACTGGTATCCTAATGGAAAACCCCAAAACACTCAATGATGATGTGCACCCAGAAGAACCAAGAAACCATGAAGGACCCCGAAGCAAATGAAGAAAAGCAATTGAAATCAATAGAGAAAAAGGGCACCTCTACAAACCATGGAAGTGCAAAGGTCGAAACTGGTGAAGTCAACAAATGACCATCCAATGCGAACTAGATACAATCACACAATCCAAATAGCTTCAAAAATCCAGATATCAAGTGAAACACCAAGAATGAAAGACACAAACCCAAGTTATAGCAAATGCACAAACTCAAATGATCAATTACCTCTCAAAGAATCAATATATTAAAGCCCCAAAAACTTCGCACAAGCACCATTAATGCACTTGACAAGATAGACACGACCACAAAAAACTTCAGGAATATGATATTGCCATGGACTTCGAGGATTCAACATGGTGACAGAGTTCGGGAAAGTAATCCATTCCATTTGGATTTTCCCGAAGTCTACAGTCAGGTCATTTTACCGATTTCAAGCTTTAATACTATTATATCTAGATTTCGCCAAAATCCATTCCATCCGGATTTTCCTGAATTGTCAGTGTCCCTTCATTTTTCCAGGTTAGTTACAACTATTGCGGTTTTCGCCAAAATCCATCTCTGGCGGATTCTTTTGGGTTTTTGCTACGAAATGTTGAATTTGATGGTTATAAATGTTTGGTTTACTGGTAAATTATTTGATTGATTTAAGGAGCTTATGCTAAGTATTTTTAATGGTTTTTCTTTGTTAATTGATGATTTTAAATGATATTTTGGGATTTTGTATGTTTGGTTCGCTAGAATCCGCCTGGTCTGGATTTTCCCAAAAATCCTTCCTAGTGCAGAATATGTGAGGGGAGCTAAATCCCAAACTTTGAGGTAATAATATTATATGCTTGTTACTTCTTATGGATCTAATTGAGGTCATCTTCATGTGTTTTTAGGCAGGATCGGGATAGAATATTGTTGGTCGAGGCAAGGGGAAGGGAACTGATTTAAGTGCAGAGGCTTCTGCCATCTCAGATGCAGAAAAGGTAAAGTTGGATATAAAGAGCATAATTCCTAAGAGTAAGCTGACCTCAATTTGGTCAGGAATCACATATACAAATGTAGGCATGTGGGACTATGAGGAATTCAAGGCTGAGATGTCAGCACCAAGCCCTCCTCTATTGGCAAAAAGAATGGTGGACTTCGGGCTAGCTCATGTGGCAGGTTTTCCTTCTACAGTGCAGTGCTATGAGCTAGTGCTTGAGTGTGCCAGAAACTATGATAGGGGGACACAGAGAATAATTGGTCCCTAGGGAAGGATTCTTGTTGGTTTTTGTCTTGTGGCCATTGCTGCAACCTTTGACATGCCTGATAGGTCTCATTTGGTGGGCTTCAACATAGATGTTGCTAGAAAGTATTATGAGGAGAACATAATCAAGTCTCAGCAGGTGATCAACTCCTGGCTAGAGAAGCCTAAATCTCATTTCTCTTCTCAATAGGTTGGTAGGATTGAAGAGTGCAAGTGTTTTTGAAACTTGGATGTTCAAGGTGATTTCCAGAATGGAACAGAGAATTGACTATCATTGGGAAGGTGTTATCAGTAATGTGATCCATCATCAGTTGTGTAATTTCTTGCAGACCAAGACTTTCACTATGACCTCATACCTAGTGTATTCATTGGCTAGACTTCATCCATACAAAGGGTTAAGCACTAGGGGTGTTTTTGGACAGGATGCTATCTATGAAGTGTATCAATAGTTGCACTTGACTGGTGGATTCTACAGGAGGTCAAATGAAGCCTTCACAATGTACATTACCAAATTTCTCCAAGGTGCAAAGCATGTGAGAATCTTAGATAAGGCAAAAGAGCTGATAAGGACATATGGAGCTTGGTTTATCTAGTTCCCAACCTTCTCCTATGTCAGAATTGATGGTTTTTAGAGGGCTCCCTATAGACTCCCTAGATATCCCACTGATCATATTGTATTATTGGAATTCACTAGACAAATCTGCAACTTTGACAATGTTGTGAAGGGAGAAATGCATAAGACAGGTTTTGGGAACGATTTCCCTTTGAAGATAGGAATGGGAGAAGTTTGTGCCTCCATTCAATCTGATCATGCTTGAGAGGAGGAGATGGGTACTCTTGGGCTCTCTTTTCATTCTAAGAGAGCAAGGTTTGATATTACTTGCGAGGATTAGAAGAAGGCCAATAGGGATTATAGCCATAAGGCTCATATTGAAGACTACTGGATTAACCTTGCTGATGAGTTTGAGGTGAGAAAGAAGAGATTTTCCAAGTTTCCAGTGGATTTGGTGAGGTTGTACAATTTATAGGCCATCCCTAACCAGATCGAGGAAGATGGAAATGTGATACAGGGTCATGTTTATGAGGCAGTAAAGGATAAACCAATGGGATAAGTCGACTAGTTAGAAGAAGAAAAGACTGATTTAGATCAGGTTATGGCCCCAGTGATCAAGTATACCAAGAAGTGGCTAAAACACAAAATGCTAGAGCTGGAGAGTGAGGGTGTTCCATGCACCTATGAACTGATGGGAGACTTAGAGTCTCCTTCTACTTCTGAGGCTTCACTTGAACTAGATCCAAAGGGCAAAGAGAAAGTGGATTCTCCTTTTAGAATCCAAGTAAGGGAAGTTCAAGCTGAGAAGGTTGTAGAGATAGTCAAATAGAGGAAGCATGCCTCTAAGAAAGAAGTTGAGAAGAACTAGGAAGAGGAGGAGGAGGTTGAAAGTGTTCATGCATTGATGAAGAAAATAAGAGTTACAAGGCCATCACAAAAAATGGAGGAAGCCCCTAGGGTTGAAAGCGAAATTGAGCGACCAATAATAGAGGTGGAAAGCTTAGGGGAAAATACACAAGTCTACATGAGGAGATCAATGAATCCTTCCCCAAGGGATACTGTAGTGAAGGAGAATGTTTTAGTAAGTATCTGTATTGTTGAACAAGTAAATCCCTCCATTCCTCAAGATGTTGGTAGTGTACAGGGAAAACCAAAGAAGGATGAAAGTCCTAAGGATTTGGGCAAGGAAGAATTTAAAGAAGGATAACTCTTTAATGCAGAGGCAAAAATTGATAGAGTGATTCAATCTCCCTTGGTTGCATATGAAGATTCACCTATAAAAGAACAAGTAGGCAAGTCTCCTCAAAAGGAGGAAGAAATACTAGTCAAGGCCCCTTCACTAATGCATGTGGTTGTGGAGGAGCAAGTACAAGAAGAAGATAACCCAACTATGGATGTTCCTAAAAATCCAAGTATTGAAAGGGATGCAACTGTTGATCAGTAGGAGAAGGAACAAGGTAAAGAGGACACAATGCTTGCTAGGTCCACTATTCTAGATTGGCTTGAGAGGGAATTGAAGAAAAAAATGGTAATAGTGGAGGACGCTCCTCCTAATTGGGATGCCCTCATGGCTAATGTAGAGAAGGAAAAGACTAAAAAGAAAGCAAGGGTTATATCCCAAATCAAAAGAGATGGATCAGGTAACCAGGTGGCCCATATTGCTACCCCTGCTCCAAACAAAGATAGGGACAATGTGACTGCCTAGGACTATAATGTGCAGATTGTGGACTTGAGGCATGCTACCTTAGTGCAGGATATCGAAGAATATGAGGGCTCTAGTGAAGTGATTGTGGGGAGATTGAAGAAGGCAGTACAAACTAGGCATGAGTTGGAGAAGGAGAATGAAAAACTAAGGAAATACTTCCAAGAGTTGATGAAACCTTTGCAAGCTATTGGCTCCTCCTCTTCTACTGCAGGATTCTTACCCTAGGAAACAATCTCTGAGTTAGAAAAGATGAAGGGCACTACACATGCTATAGTTACCTAGTTGCAGGGTTTCCAAGCTAAAGGAGATGATACCATTAAGGGTATATTGTCAACTGGAGGGGATGCACTAAGATCGATAGATTGGCTAAAGGCTGCATTGGCACAAGATAATGTGGATACCAACCTCATACTATAGAAGACTACAACAATAATGGGGTTTACTGAGGAAAAATTGGTACAGTGAAGGATTCTTCCTTTTCCAAGATTTTCTAAACCTTGGGAAGGGTTTGAAATGCTTCAAATGAGCCAAAAGACCCTGAAAAAGATTCACAAATAGGCGAGGCAGATTGAGGATGCTTTGACTAGTGTTCATGATAAGTGTATTTCATTTTTTGAGGTCATGACTGGAAGGAAGAAGTTTGCTCCAAAGCATCTCAGTTTGGAGCAACTTAGAGAATGGTGGAGGGATGTGTATTCTCCAGTCAATGAAGGGCCAGTTACTGGACATCAGTTGGATGATGTTGCAACTTATATTGTAGTCATCGACGGGTATGTGACCAACAAAGCCGATTGGGATGGTACAGTTAGGCAGGCAAGAGAAGATATCAAGTCTCTTGAGAGAAAGATTAGAGTTTTACCTATGCCACCTATTGCTGAGCTGGATAGGGTCCTGTTGGCTGTACATGGTGAAGAAGATAAAGCTAAGGACAAAGATGGGGAGTAACTATATAGGGTTACATTGGTATTTGTGCTTCCCATTAATTCACATGTATTGGGCTGACCTCTTGACATCTTGGCAGTTTTGGATGAAATTGGTGCCAATGGCACATTTCATATGTTCGAATTACTCTTTGAGGCCGACCTCTTGTAGGTCATGTTTTTATTGTAAAATCATAATGTGGGCCAACCTATCTTATGGATTCTCTACAAAAACGGGCATGTTGCCTCATTTGATAGCTAGAGATTAGAAGATAGATATAGAAGGATAGGTAGATCAAGAGAGAAATAGTTAAGTGATATTAGAGTAAGTTAGGGTTTACTCTCAAGCAAGTGTTGTAACAGAAAACTAGAATTGTTGCTAGTATGGATGATTTAATATAAGAGAGATATTGTGTTTGGTATCTATCTTCTGGAATTTCATTTGGCATGGTTCTTGTTATTCTATCTTTCAAATTTCTTAATAGTTATGGTTAAATGATTTGGTAATGCTTAGGGTTTTATGTATGGAATGTTTGTAGTGATCTCTAGTCCATACTTTTTGCAGTTAGCTGATTGTTAGATGCTTTGCAAAGTTAGCCTGGACTTATATTTGTGCTTATTTTAGTTATGAAGGTTTATTCATTTCAATTACAGTAGGATTGACTAAATGAATGTTTGTGATTTGAAACTCTTTAAATACCTTAGAAGATTGCACTATTTCTGTGGAATTGTAGATTCATTTGGGTTAAGCAGAAGATAGTTTATGGGAGATCAGTCCATTTTAAGAATTTTATCCTTTGGTATTTTCAATCTTAGGGTTAGAAGTAGTTTTAAGATTATCTCAGAAACCTTTATCTTTTGTTGTTTCTTTATTATCAGGGTTCCAATCAAGTTTCAAAATATCAATTTATTGTTTATATCTGATAAGATTCGAAATCCATTGTTGCTTGTAGTAAGGTCCCATTGTGATTACCAACATTTTTCACATTTATAACCAAGTTGTTTTGCTGCATTGTCAAGACCTGACATTAGAGACCTTGGGGTTATCTCTTTTCCCATAGAGATTACCTTTCAAGAGAGATAGGATATCATATTCTATCTTAGTTGTTGTTGTGCAGAAAACACCATCAACAAGTAGGATCTCCTTGCTAATTAATTAAGGGATGATATACTGGATATTATATTGATTTAGGAAACTAAAATTTCACTCGATAGGATGGATAGATTAAATAATAGGTTATTTAAAGAGTGTGGGCTCCATTGTTTTGATGTGGAGGGAGCATGCGAGGGAGTCGCTACATTTTGGAGTACTAAGGTGGTGATTGGGAGGGTTGTGCTTGGTGAATCTAACCACATTGCTACCTCCTTTCATCATATTAATGATAATTTCTCATGGACTTCTTCTAATATTTATCCCCTAATTTGAAGAGTGCTCATAAGCGGTTTTGGGAGAATTTAAATTCCTTCAAAGCTTCTCAGCCTATTGATCATTGTTTGGTTATGGATGACTTCAATACTCCTCTGAGTAGCTTGGAAAAGATGGGGGGATCCCAGTTAGATGATGAGAGCAGATTTGAATTGATGTCTTTTATCAATCATAATGCATTATTTGATGTTGACCTATAGAGGGCCTCCTATACTCAATCAAACTGAAGAATTGGTGATGCACTGATCCAGGTCAAGTTGGATAGGGCCCTCCTTTCTCCTGATTGGCTGATTTCTTATTCTTGCAAACTTTTTTTCCTCACTAGATTAGGTTCAAATCACTTCCCCATTTCCTTGTCAGCTGACTTGGTTGGTAGAAGGCATTCATTCCCTTTCTAGTTTGAAAACATATGGGTCTCACATCCGGATTTTAAAGATAAATTATTTGGATGGTGGGATATCCAAGTTGATGGTTTGATAATGTATAGTATTTCTAAGAAGATGGCTTTGATGAAGACTAATGTGAGGATTTGGAATAAGTCATCCTTTGTACATATTTTTCATGAGAAATCTTGTATTAAGGAGGAATTGGACTCATTGAAGTGGCTTATTCAAGATTTGGGGTATAATGCTAATCTGGTTAATGAGGAGAGTTTTTTCTCTTATCTCATTTGCATAATATTGTTGCTAAGGATGAGTAATTTTGGAAGTAGAGATCCCGTGTGGTTTGGCTCAATCGTGGTGATAGGAATACTAAGTTCTTCCATATTACCACTTTAAAGCATCACACCTCTAATCATATTGATTGTATCCATCACAATGGTATGGTGATTTAGAATGATGGGGAGATTCGACAAGTTGCTTCTCCTTACTTTATTGATCTCCTATCTGACAATATTTTCTCAGCCGTGGATGTTCAAGACTAGCCATTAGAGGTTATTCCTAGAACTTTAATGGAGGATTTAAATAACATGCTTTGTATTATTCCTTCTATGGAAGAGGTTAAGAAGGTTGTTTTTTATTTTATTGGGAATAGAGCCCCTAGTCCGGATGGCTTCCCTGTATTTTTCTTTTAGGATTTTTGGATGATTGTTTCTAGAGATGTGGTTGATGCTACCAAAGAGTTTTTTGGTAGTCAAAATTTGTTGAAGGAGCTAAATTCCACCTTCATTTTTCTTTTCCCAAAGATTCCAAGTGATTTTGCCTTTAATTAGTTTAATCCTATTAGCCTTTGCAATTCTATTTACAAAATCTTTTCAAAGGTTTTGGCTTTAAGACTTTAGAGGGTTCTTCCCTTGATTATCTCTCAAAAATAATGTGGCTTTGTTTATGGCAGAAAAATCCTTGATCCTATCACCAGGTTTCATGAAAATATCCATTCGTTGATGGTTAATAAGAAGGTTGGTTTTTTTTTTTGAAACTGGAGTTTGTGAAGGCTTATGACCAGGTGAAGTAGAAATGTCTTTTAAAAGTCTTATCTACTTTTGGCTTCTCAAATAAATTCATGAAGTTGATAATGAGCCTTTTTTTTACCGGTTTCCTTCTTTGTGTTGGTGAATCGCTCCCCCTTTGATTTTTTTAGAGCTCTTGGGGTGTGA
The DNA here is from genome assembly GCA_007115665.2 of Sequoiadendron giganteum. Lineage (NCBI taxonomy): Eukaryota > Viridiplantae > Streptophyta > Pinopsida > Cupressales > Cupressaceae > Sequoiadendron > Sequoiadendron giganteum. The sequence continues at coordinate 235,328,049 of CM021104.1, read as the reverse complement.
GACAGGGTGATCCCATTTTTCCCTTCCTTTTTATGATTTTGGATGAAGTTCTTGGGATAACTATCAAAATCAGGTGTCTATTGGTATCATTAAGGGGCTTTGTCTGACCTCTTCTTCTCATCCTTATTCACACCAACAGTTTGTGGATGGCATGATGATTCTTGGAGATTAGATTCTGTGGTGGAAGCTAAAGCTATTAAATCGGTTCTTCATAGTTATGAAAATTTCTCTGACCAATTGGTAAGTCTCCCTAAAAGAACTCTATTTCTTTTAATATGTCGGATAGAAGAAAGTAGATAATTTCTAGTATTCTTCAATTTTCTATTAGGACTCGAACATCCACTTATTTGGGTTTGCCACTTTGTGCAAACAAAATTCATGAATCATTTTAGAATGGTTTGATTGACAAGTTTAACACTAAGTTTCCAGGCTGGAAAGGAACCCTCCTTAGTCAATCTAGCAAATTGCTCTAGATAAAATCTACTTTACAAAACCTCCTAGTGTATGCTTTAAGACTTTTCCAGATTCCTCAGAAGTTCTGGGAAAATATTGAAAGTATTCATAAATGATTGTTATGGTCTGGTGTGGAGGAAAAGACAAGGATGAGTCTTGTTTTCTAGGAGGATGTGTTTTGATCTAAAGCCCAAGGAGTTTTATGATTGAGGAAATTAGAGGTTTTTAATTCTTCCCTCATGGATAAATAGTTATGGTTTCTTCTGGCTAGTGGAAAGGGTTGGACGGGTAATTTTTCTTCTAAATACCTTTTAGGTGTTGATAAGTTTAGGGATTTTTTGAGGGATGATTTCTATTGGTGTTTTAATTTTCCAGCTAGGCTTTGAAACTCTCTAAGAGGTAGCCAACCTCAATATTCAAGAATCACAAAGGCTAGTCGCCAACTGATAGGAAATGGAATTGACATATATTTACCCTACACTTTAGGTTCTGTAAAACCTACGGGGGTGACCCTTTAGCAACATATAAAAATTTGGACACACAAGTAACATGATATTTCTTAACAGATAATGCTCTCACATAATTGCTGAGGAACCTAAAATATCACTCAAAATTGACTAACACCTTGAGTAAATTTCACTAACGAGCATGGAGAACATTACAAACATAACTCAACAAAACAAATTTGAAATAGTTTTTGATTTAAAGAGTTGGGACCAAACTGAAAATAGCATAAACATGACAATGGACTAGTGCCATACAAATGGGCTATGGAGTCATATAACTAGCATTCATCTTTTAGTGTTGAACATGCATTGAAGGTCTTGCAAATGTTGTCACATTATGAAAACCAGACCACTGAATATTTCTCTGACAACTCTTCTTATAAATTCACCTGAAACATAACACTCCTAGCACATTTGTTAAAGCAATTACACTATCCCTGAACAATAGGCAATAATAAATGCAGCTTGTGATTTATTAAAGCAATTACATCATTCATAGAATAGAAGGAAACAACAGATGCAACTCAAATGCAAAAAATGTGCATGAAAACACTTAGACAATTTTATTATTGAATCCAAAATAGCATTACAATTCAACCATAGAGACAATTATTAGCTAAAATAAACATAATAAATTAATTCAGAACACACACTTTAAGATTAAATAACTAACAGTCATATTTCCCCCTAGATTTACAATCTATCCATAGCTTCTACCCGACTTGTAGAGCTTTCAGAAATTGGAACCCCGTACAATGAGAAAATAAAAGAAGATATAGAAGAAGAGAAACAAACAAGAGCAACCCTAAATTTGATCTCAAAATTCCATCTTGAAGATCCATTCCTATTGATCAACCAACTGAAAATAATCTCTCATCTCTCTTCCTTTGAAAAAACAAACTTAGTCTCTCAAAACTCCCTTTGCTCATCATTGCCTTACAACAGAAAATCTGCCCATGTGGAGAATTTCATCATTCACCCAGCTGCTAGAAAATTCATTTGCTTGCCCGTGAAAATTTTGTTTCAGCTCTCTCTACTTCCTGCACATTATATTCATCCAAATATTAAACTTTCATAACTTTAATATTTAGGCTTTTGACTTAATTTTAATTCCCCAACAAAGAGAATGTTTCACATTAAAATGCTCCCAAATATAAAATGAATTTAAAATTAACTTTACTTATGTCTTATTAAAATATGTCATAGCCACATTATACATGTTTATAAAGTGAATAAAAATTCACTTTATAAACATGTATAATGTGGCTATGACATATTTTAATAAGACATAAGTAAAGTTAATTTTAAATTCACTTTATAAACACCCATAGTGAATATTTAATTCACTCTCCATTTAAAAAAAATTCACCCTCGTGGATAAAAATACTCCAACTCCTTCATGCATTTACCACTTACTTGACATCATATAAAAATAATTCCTCCCTTGTTGTTCACTTTACATTTTAAAATATTTGCTAGAAATATTTGAAACTTTTACCCATACAATAATTGGTGAAGACCACTGGAATATTTCATCCGCTCCCACCAAAAATTGTCAAATTTTCCCACAATATTTGGAGGCAATTTAAAATTTCACCGAGCCTCATATTTTAAATGAAGTGTTTCCCTATAATTCTTTACTTTACTCTCAAACATGAAAACTATATTTTACCCATGCATGAGACATCACTTGGGCCTACACCTCAATGCACTCTCATACATTCTCGCCAACCTCGCAACCCATTTTCCATCATCATTGCTCCTCTTGTGAGGCCCGTGAGGTTTCCCCTAAATCATCATTTTCTATTTGCTCATTTTGTTTGTTCCCATGGAAATGGGGGTGGCTCTGCTTCATAGGGTGCATAATAGAATTTTCTCAAAAAATTTCGAAACATTCTACCTCAAATGCACACCCCTCATGGTTTGATGGATGTCCATCCTCTCTCCAAGCTGGTGCCTCTTCAATCTCCCCAGTTGCTTGCTCCTCCTGGAAAGTTACTAACTCCCTTTTCAAAAAATTCATGTTGTCCATATCTTGCAACATGGTATTCCATTAGATCACATTGTATTTGGGAATTCTTCCCAACTAGCTGCATGACATCTCCAAGTGTGTACCCTTCTCATCTGGCATTGACAATGTTGGGATCCTTTTATTGCATAAGATTGAGGTTTTCAAAATCTTTTCAATGCATTTTGTATGTGTCTATCCCGCAAGGATGGCATCCCCACCAATCAGGAACATAACTCTTCATAAGGGCTCCATGGTGCTGTGCAAAACTTCCTCTACAATAGGTTGTGCCCACCACCATACATTCCAAGTTGCGCCCTGCCCCTATTGCATAGGTTTTAAATTTTCTAAGGAATTTTTAAAGAATTCCCAATGTGCATATTCCTCAATCATGGCATTTGATGAGATCACTCCTTGGTTTCCTTCATGCCATCAAATCCCTCAATCTGAACCATGTGTACCTCTGCTAATCCTTTTTGTGGCATGGTAGCTGCTCAAAACAACTGAAGAAAAAAAGTGTTGTGACCTTGTCCCATGGGAACCCAAGTGAAAAACCACCCTCATCTGCGTGGGCATCCCTGTTTGATGAAGCCTTTAAATACAATGAACTCATAGTTCTTACATTGACACCTCTTCAAATTTCTAATGAAAGGTTCGGGGTTCTTTGGAGAACTTGGGAGAGTTACCTCATTTTCCTCGGAGGAAAGACCTATTTTGGAAGCCTAGAATTAGGGAACTAAAACCCTAGGTGAGGGTTTGGTGAAAGCGATGGAGAGTTGGACTTTGGTGATTATTCAAGAACCCTAGGAAGATGTTGTGAAGCCATTGAAAACATATCTACACCCCTGCAAGGAACTAATGGAATGGTGAGGACAGTTAGCCTTTAGGGAAGATTAAGGGCTAAGGAAGAGTTAGTGGCAAGGCACCAAGATTGGCTTGGTAGATTAAGGGTTTGATGATAGTAGGGTTGGCCAATAGAATCAGGGGTGCCTACATATGAGATAGGACCTAAAGGTTAAGGTGGGAGAGAAACCTAGGAGTTCTTGTGAACAAGGACCCGAAGCATGGAACAGTGAGTGTTCCATCTAACCCTTCCCTATTAGATTGGTATTAGAGCTAGGTTAAAGATTTGGGAGTGAATTTTGATTGTCAAAATTTGAATCTAGTGGTTCCACAACTATGGTGAACAACATTGAATTGGAAAAGAAGGTTGAAGATCAGGAGGAGGATAATAGGAGGTTGAGAGAAAGACTAGCTCAACTAGAGCAAGCATTGAACAATGTGCAAATCAAGGCCGATGAGGTCAGTGATAGATTGGAGGGCAGGGAATCAAAGATTGAAGAGGTTGTAGAGGAAGACAAGACCCCCGAACCTGAACCTGTTCTACAAGAGGATCCTTTCTTAAAGGCACTGAAAGCTTTGTGTGGGAAGGCACTTGAAGGTATACCACTGTTTAGTGGGAAATTGGACGCTGACCTAGTCCTAGATAGGATAGAAGGCATGGAGACCCATTTTGAATGTGATGGAGTCACTGAATCATAGAAGGTGAGGGTGGCCAAGTCTAGATTGAGAGGATCTGCCTTGACATGGTGGAAATTCATTCAGATAGAGAGGGAAAAGGAAGGCAAGAGGCCTTTTTCAACTTGGAAAGGTATGGTGGCAAAAGTGAGAGAAGCTTACATACCTGATGACTATGAGATTCAGTTACACAAGAAGAGGCAAATCTTGAGGCAAAGAGACCAGGATGTGAACACCTACACTGAGGAGTTTCAAAAACTTTGTATGAGGTTCAGTGTCTCAGAAGATGAAAGTCTCGAAGTGGCTAGGTATCTGAACGGTTTAAAGTGGAACATCCAAGAAGAGATGACCCTTCTAAGTCCTAAGATAGTGCATCAGTGCTATCAATTAGCTATCAATATTGAGGAAAGAAGCAAGAAGAAACATGATCAGGCTTCTAAGAGTAGAGGCAAAGGCAGAGATCAAAGAGATCAAAGACGTGGATAACAAGGTAGAGGAAATGAGCAAACAAACCAAGGTGAATCTAAACTCATAGAGTATGGAGGTGAAACATCTTCTAGAGGAGGTTATGGAAGAGGTAGAGGTTCTCAAGGAGGATCAAGTAGAGGAAGAGGAGCAGGCAGAAGCAATTCATACTTTGCTGCCATGAAATGTTACCATTGTGGTCAAGTAGGCATTCTAGCTTATAGGTGCCCGGAGAAAGCATCATCTTCAAATTCTGAGAAGAGGGTGGCATATGCACAAGAGGACAGCATGAGTACTAACTCACATGTGATTAGTCATATTGAATCTAAAATGGGAGAGAATCTGATGTTTAGGAGAGTTTTGATCAGACAACCGGTCAAGGAATAACCAAAACAAAGAAGAGCTCTATTTAGAGTGAGATGCAAAATACTTGGGAAAGTATGCAAGGTCATTGTAGATTCAGGTTCAATAGATAATTTTATCTCAGAAGAGGTAGTAAAGAAGCTCAAATTGGAGAAAGTACCCCACACCAACCCCTACAAAGGGACATGGCTAAACAGAGGGCAAAGTGTTCTTGTTAATGAACAAGTAACGGTGGAGATTTCTATTGGAAGGGTACAAAGATAATCTAGTTTTTGATGTATTACCCATGGATGCATGTCATCTACTACTAGGTAGACCATGGCAATATGACAGGAGTGACATGTATGATGGAAAGGAGAATACAATTTCATTTAAGAAGGATGGAAAGACCTTTAAGTTGCAGTCACTGTCAGAAGAGGATGAAGGACAATCAAAGACACCAATTGTTTTGGTAAGTAGTGGGAAGGAGTTCCTTAACACCCTACATAAAGGAGGTGAAGGATATGTAGTCCAAAGAGGAAGAAAAGACTAAAAAAATAGGCATACTCAAAGCAGTCCAGAATTTGCTTGAAAAGTATAAAGACATAGTAAGTGATGGTATACCTACAACTTTACCTCCTAAAACAGCCATTAGTCATCAGATTGACTTCATACCTGGAGCATCATTGCCTAACAAAGCAACATATAAGCTTACACTAGACCAAAATCTAGAGGTAGCTAGACAAGTGCAAGAATTGTTGGATCAATGCTTCATTAGGAAGAGCATCAGCCCATGTGCAGTACCAGTGGTCTTAGTAACTAAGAAAGGAGGCAAGTGGAGGTTATGCACTGACTCAAGAGAAATAAATAGGATCACAATCAGATATAGATTCCCTATTCCAAGGATTGAAGACTTGATGGATTGTCTTGGAGGAGCTCATTACTTCACCAAGTTGGATCTCAAGAGTGGATACCATCAGCCCAGAATCAAGGATGGAGATGAGTGGAATACAACATTCAATACAATAGATGGGTTGTATGAGTGGAGAGTTATGCCATTTTTCCTCTCTAATGCCCCTAGTACATTCATAAGGCTCATGAATGAAGTGCTCAAAGACTTTACAGGTTTATTTGTGGTGGTGTATCTTGATGATATACATATCTTTAGCAAGACAATAGAAGAACACCTTAAGCATGTGGAGTTGGTTCTTAGAAGGTTACAAGAGGAGAAGCTAGCCATCAACCTGGAGAAGTGTGAGTTTTTCAAACAAGAACTTGTATATTTGTGTTTGGTAGTGTCTCAAGGATCGCTGAAAATGGATCCAAGGTGGAAGCTATCCTAAACTAGCCTACACCAACTACAAGGATTGAGGTAAGAAGTTTCCATGGATTGGCTCAATTTTATAGGAAATTCATAAGAAACTTTAGTGGAATATGTGCCCCAGTCCTAGAGACAATCAAGGGTGGTTTGAAAACTAAGTTTCTGTGGACTCAAGAGGCTAAGAAAGGGTTTGAGAAACTGAAACAAGAGGTGGCAACTCAACCTATTCTCTTATTACCAAGCTTTGATAAATTGTTTACTATGGAGTGTGATGCTAGTAGAGTTGCAATAGGAGGAGTGCTTATTCAAGAGGGTAGGCCCATAGCTTTCTTCATTGAAAAGCTCAGTGAAGCCAAGAAGAAGTATTCTACCTATGATCTAGAATTGTATTCTTTGGTTCAGTCACTTATGAAGTGGAGGCATTACCTTCTACCCAAGGAGTTTGTGGTATTTACAGATAATCAAGCGCTTAGTTATATCAACACCCAGGAGAAGTTGAGCAATAGACACTTGAAGTGGATGGAGTAAATCCAAGCTTTTACTTTCACAATAAAGCACAAGAAGGGACAAATGAATAAGGTAGCAGATGCATTGAGTAGATGATTGCTGACAGTCCAAGAAATACAGATCAAGAGAATCAACATATAGAGTTCCAAAGATCTCTCTGGGGAGGATGAAGATTTCTTAGAGGCCTACAAGATATGTTCTTACTTTGAGAATCATTTTCATAGCCAATACTTAGAGTATACTTTGCAAAGTGGATTGTTGTTTAAATGGAATCAACTATGTGTTCCAAAAGGGTCAATGAGAGAAAACCTCATTCAGAAAAAGCATAATGGTAGTCTTAGTGGAGATTAGAACTAGTGCAAAGGTTCTACTACTGGCCTAAGTTGGCAAGAGATGTCAGGATGTATGTGGAGCAGTGTGTTGTGTGTATGAAAGCTAAGGGAGGAGCTAGTAATGCTGGCCTATAATAACCCTTACCCATTCCTAATAGACCATGGGAGTGTGTCAGCATGGATTTTGTGGTAGGACTTCCTAAGACCAAGGTTGGTTTTGATAGTGTGTATGTAGTGGTGGACAGATTCAGCAAAATGGGTCTCTTTATTCCTAGCAAAACCACTCATGATGCTAGCTATATAGCTCACCTTTTCTTCAAGGAGATTGTTTGGATCCATGGATTGCCTTTAAGTATTATTTCAGACAGGGATGTTAAATCCATGAGTCACTTTTGGAAGACTCTATGGAACAGATTGGGTACCAACCTATCTTTTGGATCATCTTACCATCCTCAGACCGATGTTCAAATAGAGGTGGTTAACAGGGTGCTAGGTAACCTACTAAGGTGTCTAACTAAAGAATATGGACAGACTTGGGATATGGTAATCTCACAGGATGAGTATGCCTATAATGATAGTGTCAACCAGACCATAGGGAAGAGTCCATTTGAGATTGTGTATGGAATGAACCCAAGGGGTATATGTGAGCTCAGGGATCTAGGAGCTATAGAGAATAGGAGTGGACATGCTGAAGACTTCACTCAAACCATGAAAGAGATTCAGGATCAAGTAAAGAAGACAGTCACCGAGGCTACACAAAAGTTAAAAGACAAGGTAGATATGTCAAGAAGGGATTTGCAATTTGCAGTAGGAGATCACATCATAGTTCACCTTAACAAATCAAGGTTGCAGAAGGGAATTTCAACCAAGTTACAAATGAAAAGAGTAGGCCCATGCAAGATATTAGCCAAGTATGTGAAGAATGCATACAAGGTGGAGCTGCCTGTTGATTTGGGAATTTCAGTTGTTTTCAATGTTGTTGATTTGATCAGATTCAATGGACCAATCACTAACTTAGCTCAGAATAGTAGGGAGCTCTTCAAAGATGTCAATAACATAGTATTACCTACTCAAGACAAGCAACAAGCCAAAAGAATCTTGGAGTCACGAGTGCAAAAGTCTACAAGGCATAAGGTATACATGGAGCATCTTATCAAGTTGAAGAACAAGCATGAATCTGAGGCTACATGGGTACAAGAAGATGAATTCCTAAAGCATGTCATTGAGATGTCACTGATCTCTCCTTCCATTCCTTAGTGTTTAGCAGAGAGGGGGAGAAAGGTGTAGGAACACCTAGGAAGCACTAGGAAGCACTAGGCAACTTGAGGACCTAGGATGTGGTTTTGAGTTTTTGATATTTTAAAGGTCATGTTGACCATTAGAATTGAGTTAGAGACTTAATAAAATTCCTTGGTTAGGAGCTATCAAGAGTGCAAAGGTTTGTGAGTTTAGAAGTTCACTTGTATTAGTTTTCTAGGCAAATTGGTAAAAGTGGCAAAATGGTACATTCAACACTTTTTCCACTTGACAACTAAAATGTCTGACCAAGGAAGGCATAACAAATTTTGGAAATCTATATAAGGTGTGCCTCAACTTGTAGATTGGTTGGAAGGTTTGTATTTTGAAATTTCGTGAATGATAAGTGTGGACAGTGAGAGGAATTTTTGATATTTCAGTGTTTTCTTTGTATTTCAGTGATCAGGAGCAATCAAGGCCCTGTAGAATGTTATAGTTGGTAGTAATTATGATGTTCTAAGCTTGTGTGGTAGAATTTAGGGTGTAAATTCAATTTACAAGTGTGCTTGTAGTTTTTTTGTTTGCTTGTGAGTTGCTGATCTGATTGGAAACCTGTCAAAGATGGGGTTTTAGTTCCTTTTTCCCACAGTACCTAGTGTACGAGATTTTGGGAATTGGGGCTAGACTCCATGTGTGTAAAAATGGTAGAATTATGAGTAGTTAGGAGAAAAGAAAGCACTATGAAAGACTTCTCCTAGGCGGGCTTGACAGTGCCCAGCTAGGAAAATCAAGAAGTGTAAAACACTTGGCTTGTAGGGGTGGCCTTTCCCTAATAAACCACATGGTGAAAAGGTGGATGGAAGCCTTGCAGAGACTTTGTAACAAGGAGGAGGCATCACCAGTCCGTTTGAGTGAAGAACAAAATAACAGTCCACTGTGTGGTAAGGAAAACCTAAAGAAAAGGCCTATTTTGCAAAAATTGAAGGTCTGACTTGTGTATGGACAGTCAAGAGTTAAGACCTTTGAAATATTGACGTGGTAGGAATTAGGATGAAGAATCCATAGAAAAGGTTTTGGGTTCTTTGGAGAACTTGGGAGAGTTACATCATTTTCCTCGGAGGAAAGACCTATTTTGGAAGCCTAAAATTAGGGAACTAAAACCCTAGGTGAGGGTTTGGTGAAAGCGATGGAGAGTTGGAGTTTGGTGATTGTTCAAGAACCCTAGGAAGATGTTGTGAAGCCATTGAAAACATATCTACACCCTTGAAATGACCTAATGGAATGGTGAGGATAGTTAGCCTTTAGGGAATACTAAGGGCTAAGGAAGAGTTAGTGGCAAGGCACCAAGATTGGCTTGGTAGATTAAGGGTTTGATGATAGTAGGGTTGGCCAGTAGAACTAGGGGTGCCTACATATGAGATAGGACATAGAGGTTAAGGTGGGAGAGTCACTAGGAGTTCTTGAGAACAAGGACCCAGAGCATGGAATAGTGAGTGTCCCATCCAACCCTTCCCTATTAGATTGGTATCAGAGCCAGGTTAAAGATTTGGGATTGAATTTTGTCTGTCAGACTTTGAATCCAATGGTCCCACAACTATGGTGACTTACATTGAATTGGAAAAGAAGGTTGAAGATCAGGAGGAGGATAATAGGAGGTTGAGAGAAAGACCAGCTCAACTGGAGCAAGCATTGAACAATGTGCAAATCAAGGCCGATGAGGTCAGTGATAGATTGGAGGGTAGGGAACCAAATATTGAAGAGGTTGCAGAGGAAGATAAGACCCCTGAACCTAACCCTATTTTGCAAGAAGAGCCTTTCTTCAAGGCATTGAAAGCTTTAAGTGGGAAGGCACTTGAAGGTATACCACTGTTTAGTGGGAAATCGGAGGTTGACCTAGTCCTAGATAGGATAAAAGGCATGGAGAACCATTTTGAATGTGATGGAGTCAATGAATCACAGAAGGTGAGGGTGGCCAAGTTTACATTGAGAGGATCTTCCTTGACATGGTGGAAATTCATTCAGACAGAGAGGGAAAAGGAAGGCAAGAGGCCTATTTCAACTTGGAAAGGTATGGTGGCAAAAGTGAGAGAAGCTTACATACTAGATGACTATGAGATTCAGTTACACAAGAAGATGAAAATATTGAGGCAAAGAGACTAGGATGTGATAACCTACACAAACGAGTTTCAAAAACTTTGTATGAGGTCCAATGTCTCAGAAGATGAAAGTCTCAAATTGGCTAGCTATATGAACGGTCTGAAGTGGAACATCCAAGAAGAGATGACCCTTCTAAGTCCTAAGAAAGTGCATCAATGCTATCAATTAGCTATCAATATTGAGGAAAGAAGCAAGAGGAAACATGATCAAGCTTCTAAGAGTAGAGGCAAAGGCAGAGATCAAAGAGATAAAATAGGTGGCTAACAAGGTAGAGGAAATGAGCAAACAAACCAAGGTGAATCTAAACTCATAGAGCATGGAGGTGAAACATCTTCTAGAGAAGGTTATGGAAGAGGTAGAGGTTCTCAGGGAGGATCAAATAGAGGAAGAGGAGCAGGTAGAAGCAATTCATACTTTGCTACCATGAAATGTTACCATTGTGGTCAAGTAGGCCTTCTAGCTTATAGGTGCCCAAAGAAAGCATCATCTTCAAATTCTGAGAAGAGGGTGGCATATGCACAAGAGGACACCATGAGTACTAAGTCACATGTGATTAGTCATATTGAATATAAAATGGGAGAGAATCTGATGTTTAGGAGAGTTTTGATCAGACAACTGGTCAAGAAAGAACCAAAACAAAGAAGAGCTCTATTTAAAGTGAGATGCAAAATACTTGGGAAAGTATGCAAGGTCACTGTAGATTTAGGTTCAATAGATAATCTTATCTTAGAAGAGGTAGTAAAGAAGCTCAAATTGGAGAAAGTACCCCACACCAACCCCTACAAAGCGACATGGTTAAACAAAGGGCAGAGTGTTTTTGTCAATGAACAAGTAATAGTGGAGTTTTCTATTGGAGGGTACAAAGATAAGCTAGTTTGTGATGTATTATTCATGGATGTATTCCATCTACTACTGGGTAGACAATGGCAATATGATAGGAGTGTCATGTATGATGGAAAGGAGAATACAATTTCATTTAAGAAGGATGGGAAGACCTTTAAGTTGCAGTTACTATCAGAAGAGGATGAAGGACAGCCAAAGACACCAAGTGTTCTACTAAGTAGTGGGAAGGAGTTCCTTAACACCCTACATAAAGGAGGTGAAGGATATGTAGTCTTATTGCAGTCCAAAGAGGAAGATAAGACTAAAAAACTAGCCATACTCGAAGCAGTCTAGAATTTGATTGAAATGTATAAAGACATAGTAAGTGATGGTACACCTAAAACTTTACCTTCTAAAAGGGCCATTAGTCATCAGATTGACTTCATACCTAAAGCATCATTGCCTAACAAAGAAGAAAATAAGCTTACACCAAACCAAAATCTAGAGGTAGCTAGACAAGTGCAAGAATTGTTGGATCAATGCTTCATTAGGAAGAGCATCAGCCCATGTGCAGTACCAGTGGTCTTAGTAACTAAGAAAGGAGGAAAGTGGAGGTTATGGACTGAGTCCAGAGCAATAAATAGGATCACAATCAGATATAGATTCCCTATTCCAAGGATTGAAGACTTGATGGATTGTCTTGGAGGAGCTCATTACTTCACCAAGCTGGATCTCAAGAGTGGATACCATCAAATCGGAATCAAGGATGGAGATGAGTGGAAAACAACATTCAAGACAACAAATGGGTTGTATGAGTGGAGAGTTATGCCATTTGGACTCTCTAATGCCCCTAGTACATTCATGAGGCTCATGAATGAAGTGCTCAAAGACTTTACAGGGTTATTTGTCGTGGTGTATCTTGATGATATACTTATCTTTAGCAAGATAGCAGAAGAACACCTTAAGCATGTGGAGTTGGTTCTTAGAAGGTTACAAGAGCAGAAGCTAGCAATCAACATAGAGAAGTGTTTGTTTTTCAAACAAGAACTTGTATATTTGTGTTTGGTAGTGTATCAAGGATCACTTAAAATGGATCCAAGTAAGGTGGAAGCTATCCTAAACTGGCCTACACCAACTACAGGGACTGAGGTAAGGAGTTTCCATGTATTGGCTCAATTTTATAGGAAATTCATTATTAACTTTATTGGCATATGTGCACCAGTCCTAGAGACAATCAAGGGTGGTTTGAAAACTAAGTTTCTGTGGACTCAAGAGGCTAAGAAAGGGTTTGAGAAACTGAAACAAGAGGTGGAAACTCAACCTATTCTCTTATTACCAAGCTTTGATAAATTGTTTACTATGGAGTGTGATGCTAGTAGAGTTGCAGTAGGAGGAGTGCTTAGTCAAGAGGGTAGGCCCATTGCTTTCTTCAATGAATAGCTTAATGAAGCCAAGAAGAAGTATTCTACCTATGATGTAGAAATGTATGCTTTAGTTTAGTTACTTAGGAAGTGGAGGCATTACCTTCTACCCAAGGATTTTGTGGTCTTTACAGACATTCAGGCACTTAGTTATATCAACACCCAGGAGAATTTGAGCAATAGACACTTGAAGTGGATGGAGTACATCCAAGCTTTTACTTTCACCATCAAGCACAAGAAGGGACAAATGAATAAGGTAGCAGATGGATTGAGTAGAAGATTATTGATAGTCCAAGAAATACAGATCAAGAGAATTGGCATAGAGAGTTTCAAAGATCTCTAGGAGGATGAAGATTTCTCAGAGGCCTACAAGCTATGTTCTAACTTTGAGAATCATTTTCATAGCCAATACTCAGAGTATACTTTGCAAAGTGGATTGTTGTTTAAAGGGAATTAGCTATGTGTTTGAAAAGGGTGAATGAGAGAAAACCTCATTCAGGAAAAGCATAATGGTAGTCTTATTGGACATTTTGGTATCAATAAGACATTAGAACTAGTGCAAAGGTTCTACTACTGGCCTAAGTTGGCAAGAGATGTCAAGAGGTATGTGGAGAAATGTGTTGTGTGTATGAAAGCTAAGGGAGGAGCTAGTAATGCTGGCCTATAATAACCCTTACCCATTCCTAACAAACCATGGGAGTGTGTGAGCATGGTTTTTTTGGTAGGACTTCCTAAGACCAGTGCTAGTTTTGATAGTGTGTATGTAGTGGTGGAAAAATTCAGCAAGATGAGTCACTTTATTGCTTGCAAAACCACTCACGATGCTAGCTATATAGTTCACCTTTTCTTCAAGGAGATTGTTAGGATCCATGGATTTCCTTTAAGTATTGTTTCAGACAAGGATGTTAAATTCATGAGTCGCTTTTGGAAGACTCTATGGAACAGATTGGGTACCAACCTATCTTTTGGATCAGCTTACCATCCTAAGACTGATGGTCAAACAGAGGTGGTTAATAGGGTGCTAGGTAACCTACTAAGGTGTCTAACTAAAGAATATGGATAGACTTGGGATATGGTAATCTCACAGGCTGAGTATGCCTATAATGATAGTGTCAAACGGACCACAGGGAAGAATCCATTTGAGATTGCGTATGGAATGCACCCAAGGGGTATATGTGAGCTTAGGGATCTAGGAGCTATGGAGAATAGGAGTGGAAAACCTGAAGGCTTCCCTCAAACCATGAAAGAGATTTAGGAGCAGGTAAAGAAGACAGTCACCGAGGCTACACAAAAGTTAAAAGACAAGGTAGATATGTCAAGAAGGGATTTGAAATTTGCAGTAGGAGATCACGTCATGGTTCACCTTAACAAATCAAGGTTGCAGAAGGGAATGTCAACCAAGTTACAAATGAAACGAGTAGGCCCATGCAAGATAATAGCCAAGTATGGGAAGAATGCATACAAGGTGGAGCTACCTGCTGATTTGGGAATTTCACCTGTTTTCAATAATGCTAATTTGATCAGATTAAATGGACTAGTCACTGACTTAGCTCAGAACAATAGGGAGGTCTTCAAAGATGTTAGTAACATAGTATTACCTACTCAAGACAAGCAACAAGCCGAAGAATCTTGGAGTCACGAGTGCAAAATTCTACAAGGCATAAGGTATAGATGGAGCATCTTATCAAGTGGAAGAACAAGCATGAATCTAAAGCTACATGGGTACAAGAAGATCAGTTCAAGAATCATGGCATTCAGATGTCACTGATCTCTCCTTCCATTCCTTAGTGTCTAGCAGAGAGGGGGAGAATGGTGTAGGAGCACCTCGGAAGCACTAGAAAGCACTAGGCAACTTGAGGACTTAGGATGTAGTTTTGAGTTTTTGATACTTTAAAGGTCATGTTGACCATTAGAATTGAGTTAGAGACTTAATAAAATGCCTTGGTCAGGAGCTATCAGGAGTGCAAAGGTTTGTGAGTTTAGAAGTTCACTTGTATTAGTTTTCTAGGCAAATTGGTAAAAGTGGCAAAATGTTACATTCAACACTTTTTCCACTTGACAACTAAAATGTCTAACCAAGGAAGGCATAACTACTTTGGGAAACCTATATAAAGTGTCCCTCAACCTATAGATTGGTTGGAAGGTTTTTATTTTGAAATTTGGTGAATGATAAGTGTGGACAATGAGAGGAATTGTTGATATTTTTGTGTTTTCTTTGTATTTCAGTGATCAGGAGCAATGAAGGTCCTATAGAATGTTATAGTTGGTCATAATTGTGATGCTCTAAGCTTGTGTGGTTGTATTTAGGGTGTGAATTCAATTTATAGGTGTGCTTGTAGTTATTTTGTTTCCTTGTGAGTTGCTGATCTGACTGGCAAACTGGCAAAGATGGGGTTTTAGTTCCTTTTCCCACTGTACCTGGTGTACAGGCTTTTGGGGATTGGGGCTAGAATCCATGTGTGTAAAAATGGTAGAATTAGGAGTAGGTAGGAGACAATAAAGCACTATGAAAGACTTCTCCTAGGTGGGCTTGATAGTGCCCAGTTAGGAAAAGTCGAGAAGTGTAAAACACTTGGCTTGTAGGGGTGGCCTTTCCCTGATAAACCACGTGGTAGAAAGGTGGATGGAAGACTTGCAGAGGCTTTTAACAAGGAGGAGTCTTCAACAGTCCATTTGAGTGAAGAAAAAAATAACAGTCCACTGTGTGGTCAGGAAAACCTAAAGAAAAGGCCTATTTTGCAAAAATTGAAGGTCTGACCTATTGTACGAACAGTCAAGAGTTAAGACCTTTGAAATGTTGAAGTGGTCGGCATTAGGACTAAGAATCCATAGAAAAGGTTTGGGGTTCTTTGGAGAACTTGGGAGAGTTACCTCATTTTCCTCGGAGGAAAGACCTATTTTGGAAGCCTAGAATTAGGGAATTTAAACCCTAGGTGAGGGTTTGGTGAAAGCGATGGAGAGTTGGAGGTTGGTGATTGTTCAAGAACCCTAGGAAGATGCTATGAAGCCATTGAAAACATATCTACACCCCTGCAAGGACCTAATGGAATGGTGAGGACAGTTAGCCTTTAGGGAAGATTAAGGGCTAAGGAAGAGTTAGTGGCAAGGCACCAAGATTGGCTTGGTAGATTAAGGGTTTGATGATAGTAGGGTTGGCCAGTAGAACCAGGGGTGCCTACATATGAGATAGGACCTAAAGGTTAAGGTGGGAGAGTCACCTAGGAGTTCTTGAGAACAAGGACCCAGAGCATGGAATAGTGAGTGTTCAATCCAACCCTTCCCTATCAGTCGGGCTTCTTCTGAGCGACACGTGGAATTTTTGTTTTTGTGCCAGTTATCTTGGAAATGCCAATGGATCTTTTGTACTTCCTACTACCGCATGTTCTCTCCTATTGCTACATGGTTTTCCTTTTTATATTGTGGCCTTGCTGGTGTGCTGCTGACTGGTTGATGTTTGTTTGGGCAGCTCGAGATGATGGGTCATCGATCACTGCACGTGGTTTGCTCTTCTCTTGATGCATCGCCAGGCGGTGACTGGCCAATAAATATGGGCCTTGTTTTCTTTTATGAGGTTGTTTATTAAGTTTTGCAAATTCTAAAGCATTGAGAAGTGAGCCTTTTGTAATAGTTGCTTTCAATTCAAAGACTTTGGACTGTGCCAAATAGATTTAGCCTTTCTATTTTCAAGCATTTGTTAGGATTATTGACATGTGCTATTATCTTTATTTTTGTATGAATGTCTATTTTTTAGTTTCTGTAACCTTTCATAGCTAAAATGAATACAAACCATGTTTCTTTGACTCTTCTGTGTTAAGACAAAGTTATGCTTGATTACATTATATAAGTTAGAGGGTATTTTTGCATGATAAGTGCTTTTGAGAAAATTATCTTAATTAACAACAATTTAGTGGTTCGGGCCTTTGCATTCTGCACTGTGCTCTGGTAAAGTTGTCTAAAGACTTTGGCGCATCACCTGTAGTGTAAATTTTACATTCTTGCAATCTCCTTTACATTTTACTTCACCCATTAAATGAAGAGCCGACTTCGATAAAATCTTGGAGGTTACTTAGCTAACACATAATGTCCCCCAATAGCTAAGTTTCTCATAAGGCTGCTGCTACATGCAAAATATTGCATTAACAATTCTTTTTCTGGCACGCTTGGTGGGACCACGAACTAGCACGTTCACCTAATCTTTATAAGTGTGTATGATCCATCGGCCTATGACTAGGTCACAAATTGCAACAGTCCCTGGCCAGCTTGTACTGCCTTTAGTTTCTGTGTACCCGAGAGGTTGCCAAGGAAGCCATTCACCTCCTCCATCTCTGCCATTGCCTAATCCACCTACACCTATGGCTGCTAGAAATTATGTAGCCTAGGACTCCGGTAGTCAATTAGTAACACCTGTGCCTTCTGCAGTATGAGCCTCTATCCCTGTTTTCACTCTAAAGTCTATCCCTAAATATTTCGGAGATGAATCAAAGACACCAATGGAGCATCTGCAAGATGTAGCAGACGTATGTTTGGTACATGGTGTATCGAACAAAAATGTGGCCCTCAGATTTTTGGTCACCTCCTTCCGAGGAAAGGTGCTAAACTGGTACATGACTTTATAAGCTAGTACTATTGCTACTTGGGATTAGCTTGGGACATCATTTTATGAGCGTTTTCAAACACTGGCGACAAATCTTCACTGTACCACCAACAGACAAATATAAAATGAGCCCCTCATGAAGTTCTTCCTAAATTCAATGTGAGGTTCCATTCAACCTGGTAGAGAGTGCTTGTGGGCAGCCAACCACCTCTGGATCTAGCATTCATGTTCTATCTAAAGTCAATCAATGCTGATATTTCCATGATGTTACAAGCTCTGGGCGGAGACACATTTCCTGATGCTTATGCCTTGGCTATCGCTACAAAAAATAATCTGATTGCTATAGGAAAGTTAGCACCAAGACCCATCATGCCATTGTTCCCTGAGTGCAATGCTGCAGAAGCCGAAGTTCCTTCTAGCAGTGCGCCTATAGCTCCTCCCCAATCTATGTACATCTATCCCGGAAGTGTCTCGAGCTCAGCCCTGATGACAACCCCAATGGTAGCTCCTGTACCTAATTCGAAGGCTACCGAGATAAATGAAATGAGGGAAAAAATGCGGGCTATGACTAACGAATTGACCACCTTAAAGCAGCAGCAATATAGCTATCAGAAGCTAGCATACCAAAATTACCAAGGCAAAAAACCTTCGTACCAATCAATTTAGTGGTAGGATAGGTCGCATGGGAATACCTCTGCTCAGCCTAGTAACCAGATGGTTCCAGTAACCTTGTCTATGCAGATTGTTCATCCTAGTTTGAATAAGGAGTTGGTAGTGGGACAAAACAATTTGGCTGAAGACGCTAACTCATGGTGTTTTCCTTGCAATGATCCACACATATCATGAAATTGTTCACGGGGAAATTTGCAACAAAAAATCCCAGATCAACGTAGCTAGGGCAACGCATCTATTTCTGGCAACTCACCATATGCCTTTCAACAAATGGACAATGCAGTCTTCACCGCACAAATGCAGGGGATGTCTATCCAATAAGAGTCAGACATTGTTCCAAACCAGGCTCTCTTTTCTTGGATGGAAGGAGAAGAGTCAGTATTTCTGAATGATATCCCTATAGATAAAGTACCCTGAGTGCAATCTGACTATAACACACATTCCAAGCGTAGATTCACAAGAGAGCTCACAGCCTTACCTACCAAAGCTACATCACAATCGATGCCTGGCCCAGTGACAGGCCTATTGCTAATCCCACCATGGTTAGAAGCAACTCTTCCTAGCTCTTTGAGTCCACTTCCACTAAAGGCGAAGGTTCCATCGATCATTCCAGCTGTTGCTAAACCACCAGACGTACCAGCCGCAAGGCCTATACCGATTGTCAAAATAAAGGAGCAAGCCACCACAACTCACCAATTACAAGCGCAATTCAACATGGTGGAATAACTGAAGAAGTCATCAGCCAACACCTCTTTGTGGGATGTCCTAGCTATTCTGAAGTAGACGGTGTTGTTACAAAAGGCGTTGTCAATTGAGGAGGATTCTAAGGTTCCTACTCAATCTAATGGAGAGGATGTATCCAGGCCTAAATTGGATAAAGTGCTAACAATTCAACTAGAGGAGAAGCTCGAGTCCGAAGGGAAAGTAAGCCTAAACCTAAGTCTATCTTTCTAACACTAATTATTTGTGACAAGCTGCTACATAACTGTATGATCAACTCTAGTGCTAGCACCATTGTCATGCCAAAACAAGTAGTTGATGCTTTTGGTCTAAAATATGAGCCTCTGAATAAAGGAGTCATGCAGCTTGATGGAAACAAGGTTGATACTATTGGGATAATCAAGGGATTGCCTATGGCTTTGTTTGCCTGCCCTAGTATCACTGTAAATTAGGATACCATACTCATCGATATCCCTCCTCTATTTGGGATCTGTTTGTCCGGAGATTTCACTACAAATGTAGGAGGATATCTGGCACTAGACTCATCGCACTTGATTCTGAGGACTAAGCATGGGGATAAGATGAAACTACTGTTGGAAACTCTTCATTCAGAACATATTGCTGATGAAGCTCTACTAAATTTTGAAGCAGCACACACTTCAATCTCTCAGGAAGAAAGATACAATGTGGAATTTCTTGAAGAAGAGGAGGCTACTAGCTCTTGGACAGTAGATGAAGAAAATTTGTTGAAGGAATTTATTTATATAGACCCTGTCAGGAATTACCATGCAACTGGCCTCAGAACCTATGTTATACATGAAGAAGGGCAAATCATGCCCAAAGTTACTAAGGAACCTGAAGGTGAAGAATCTTTGGAAATATGGACTTTATACTTTGATGGAGCTAGATGTAGAATAGGAGTTGGAGCCAAGATTTGTCTGATATCCCCATCCGACGATAGGACCTTGAGGTCCTACCAATTCCAATTTGCATGCTCAAACAATGAGGCTGAATATGAAGGTCTCATCCATGGTTTAATCCTTGCGGAACAAATGGGTGCTAAATAGATAAGTGTCTTCAGAGATTCGTAGCTAGTGTGTAACCAGATCCACGAGACTTCTACTGCTAAAAACATCCATATGCGATCCTATCGACATAGAGTCTTGGATCTAATTGACAACTTTGAAGCATTCAATATCCAAGCTATTCCGAGAGAGATGAATTCCGAAGCCGACAAAATGACAACTATAGCAGCTCAGTTTGAGCTAGCCTCTGAATTATTGAGAAATAAGCATGCGGTGAGAGTAGTTGTGAGACCTACTATTCTTGACAACAATCAAGATTGGCAAGTGTTTGATAGCGATGCTCATATTGCATCATTCATATAGTCATTTAGAGAATTCAATGATCAGAGCCGAAGATCATCGAAGCCTACGAAGATCAAATCATCCAGTTGAAATCCAACAAGCTCCCGAGAGGCCTAGTTACTCTACAAAGCCTTTTTGATTTTGATGATGTGACAAGAGACAAGAGAAAGCTAGTGGCTGATAAAGGTGATTACACTAATTTGCATATCAGGGAAGATAGGAAGCTCAAAGCTGGAAAAGACGTCTAGCAAAAGAATAAAGAAAGACTAAGACACTTTTGCGAAGAATACCTGGGTGTAGTAGCTTGGTCATATGATGATCTTAAGGGATATGATCTCAGAATCATAGAGCATACTATTGAGTTGTCAGAGGGGGTAAAGCCAGTTCACCAAAAATAGAGACCTATGAACCCAAAGATAGAATCTCTCATGTCACAGGAGTTGAACAAGTTGATTGCGTCCCGAATAGTGTTCCTAATCAAATAGAGCACTTAGGTGTCAAACCTGTTGCCAATCCAGGAGAAAAATGAGGATATACGCCTGTGCATAGACTTCTGAGATTTAAATAGAGCGTTCTTAAAGGATCATTATCCCTTGCCTTCTATGGAGGTAATTCTACAAACTTTTGCTGGCTCCGAAATGTTTTCAATGCTGGATGGTTTTTCGGGCTATAACCAAATTTGGGTAAAGGAGGACCAATAGAAAATGACCTTCACCAGAAAGTGGGGAACATATGCATATGCTAAAATGCCTTTCGAGCTCTCAAATGCTGGAGCCACTTTTCAATAAGCTATGGAAATTGTTTTTAAAGATTTGATCCATAAGATCATACTCATTTACCTGGATGACTTGACAGTATTCTCAAAATCTGCTGACAATCATTTTGATCATTTGGAGCTTGTTTTCTAGAAATGCCAAGAATTTAGGATCTCCTTGAATTCAAAGAAATGCATGTTCGGAGTTCCCTAGGGGAAGCTATTGGAATATGTTGTCTCTAAGGAGGGAATTGCTATTGATCCAGAAAGAGTTGATGTGATTCGAGAACTTTCGTTACCTTTCAACAAAAAGGGTGTGCAGTCTTTCCTAGGTAAGGTCAACTTTATTAGCTGATTTATTGCAGATTTTGTAGGCATTGTTTGTCCTATTACCTTAATGCTCAAGAAGGATCAAATTTTCAAATGGACGACGGAAGCCAGGAAAGCTTTCGAGCTTGTAAAGGAGGCTATTTCTTCCACCCCTGTGTTGGTTAATCTAGACCTATCAAAAGATTTTATTATGTATGTTTTTGGTGGTGGAAATAGTATTGCCACAATACTCATGCAGAAGGATGATGAAGATACAAGGGAGTCCCCTATTGCTTTCTACTCGCGAACCCTGAAAGAGTATGAAGTAAAGTATAACTTTGTAGAAAAATAGGCCTTTGCCATTGTTAAGGGGCTTAAGAAGTTCTGGCATTTAATATTATATAATAAGGTGATTGTTTGCATACCGCATCTTAGTGTGCAAGAATATATCATGGAGGGAGAAATCACTAAGAAAAGAGATAATTGGATCACCAAGATCCTAGAATACGATATTGAAATCAGACCTATCAAGACCATCAAGGGAAAAAGACTATGTGAATATATCACTGAAAATAGTGAAACAATGACAGAGCTTGGAGCTCTGGGGCCTATGTTAATAAATGAAGAGAATTCTCAGAGCAACTGGCTTGATAACAAAATAAATTTTATGTAGACAGGAAGGTATCTAATTGATCTCCCATCCTTTAAAAGACGTTTCTATCGTCTATAGAATAGCAATTATGTCCTTTTGGAGGGTGTCCTGTTTAAAAAGAATTTTAACGGCATCCTACTAAGATGTGTGAATGAGGAGCAAGCCAAGAAGATTTTAGAGCAATACCATAATAGCCCTGCCAGAGGACATATTTCTGCAAGAACCATGACAATTAAAATTATATGTGCTGGTTATTTTTGGCCAACACTTTTTAATGATGCATTTTCATTGATTAAGTCTTGCAAGGAATGTCAGTTTAATGTCGAAAAGAGATAGAATGCTACTATGCCTTTAAGGCATATAGTGGTAGAAGAACCTTTTGCTCAATGGGGTTTAAATTTCATTGGGATGATTAACCCTTTTTTTTCAGTTGGACACAAATGGATACTAACAGCAACTGACTATTTTACCAGGTAGGCAGAAGCAATGTCGTTGAAAAATGCAACTGAATTGGAGATTGTTAATTTCTTAGAGGAACTAGTGGCCAAATTTGGCCCACCTAAAACAATCATCTCTGACAATGCTAAGGCTTTTCTTGACTCAAAAATGAGCCAGTTCGCTCTAAAATATGGAGTGTTCCTGAAGACCTCCTTTAACTACTATCCCCAGGGAAAAGGATAGGCTCGAAACATCAAAAGGAGTGGCATAGGAACCTCCAAATAGCGTTGTGGGTAGACCAAATCATGCCTAAGCAGATATTGAAGACATCTCCTTATGAGATGGTGTACGAGAATGAGGCATTGCTTCCCATCACCACAAAAATTCCCACCCTACAATTGCTCAAATCCCTGGAAATTGAACAAAATAGGGTGATGGAGGTGCATTTTTTTGAGTTGCTCGAGGTGCAAGAGAAAATAGAGCATACCTTAGAAGCGATGAATAGCCACCAATAGGTAATAAAGAAATGGTTTGGAAAAAGGGCTTCTGATCAAGGATTACAATTTGGAGATTTCTTCCTCAAATTCAGTGAGCGTGGAGCAAAGCCCGACCAACACAAAAAATTTGGCAGTCTCTGGGAAGGGCCTTTTAAAATTGCCCATTGTAACCAGTTCAACTCTTTCGAGTTGGAAGATATGGAAGGTAACACCTTGAGTATTCCAGTCAATAGAATACATCTTAAAAGATTTTATTAATTCTGCCTACGTGATGTTTTGTATATTTGTATATGATTAATTACTCTTCCCTACTTTAAGTTTTGAATCCTCTTAGTGCAAGAAATGAAATAAAACACAACAATGATGCAAACAACTGAAAGAAACTTGTAAATGGGCTAAGTGTTCTAAAAGGACATATATTATATTCATCAAAGTTGAAAATTTATAATATATTCGAGTTGGAGGCCTTGTATTAACATTTACATATGCCCGCTATAGTGCGGAGCCTGTAAGCATAGAAAAGAAAAATTTGTAAAATCATCTTCATTCTCGAGATATCAGTGGGAAGGACCAACGATCATGGTAGCAGGCGGCGCGGGATCTAGAAACACCATTCTTTCAAAATATTCGTACCATTGAAGATTTTGAAATGGCTCAATATAATGCACATGCATCAGGAAGTAATAGCCTGCGTGGACCTTGGCACAATGCTCCTTGTGAGTTTCTAGCTCAAACCTGAAAAGGAAAGGCCTGGTTGGAGCAATGCTTCCATGCAACTGCTACAGGGAAATGTTTCGAATCGAGGGAATCCCATGATCAAATTGGGCTATGCGCACAATCTACTCTAGGCCTTCGAGGTAGCGCCAAGGGAAGACCCACTTCGTCAGCTTTAAAATCTTGTGTTTGGAAACGCTAATGTTCAGTAGCGAGGTGACAAAGTGGGAGAAAATGGTAGTGTTCACCTGATACTACTCTTCATACTCCACACAGTCCTTCCCAAGGACCCACTTGATTTCCTTCACATGCAATAGGTTTTTCACACCTGTCATGTGCTTTAGGCGCCTACATCTAATTTTGCCAAAAACATAGGCTGGGTCTTTTTACAAGTAAGCCTCACTGGTGTTTCCATGTTGTCTATTTTTCTAACTAAAAAAAAATGAAACTTACTAAGGCAGCAAGAGCTTACTAAGTTAGGAAGGCTAGAGGATGTTGTGATTTGCAATGTTGCACAAAGGGTCTTATTTATAGACTGGCTAGGGTTCGCCAGCTAAAGAAATAATGATTATTAGCTGAGCCCAAGTGTGTCACATTACCTCAATTTTCAGCATTTCAGTGTGTGAGTTGATGGGAAAGTGCAGGTGCAGCTTGCAACTTGCTCTGCTAAGCTGCCACATCCATTTGCAGATCAACTAGGTGTCAATATGAGCACCACCATCTCATCTGAATCAGATGAAATTATAGAGAAAAGATCTGTTGGGTGATGTGCCCCATACAAACATTGAAATCAATTAATGCAAATAGTCTGCAGGGGCGTTCGTAGGGCTGTCTTGGTTCATCTTTCGAGAAAAATCCATTTCGTCAAGAGCAGAAGATTGTCAGTTAAATGCTCGAGCAGTTTGGTTGGTTGGCGATCTTTTTGTATGAATAAAACTGGTAACACATAATAGCAACTTGGCATAAATGGCTGGGACGT
The DNA here is from genome assembly GCA_007115665.2 of Sequoiadendron giganteum. Classification (NCBI taxonomy): domain Eukaryota; kingdom Viridiplantae; phylum Streptophyta; class Pinopsida; order Cupressales; family Cupressaceae; genus Sequoiadendron; species Sequoiadendron giganteum. The sequence goes on along the minus strand of CM021104.1, from coordinate 235,303,265 downwards.
ACCTTATTTGGTTGCCTTTCTCGAGAAATAAAAAAGGCAAGTTATGACATGTAGACAAACATATTTATTGCAAAAGTTACCAAGGATTGAACAATTAAGGCATTCGCAAGAAGAGAGAAGTTTTCAGAAAAGCTAAGCCATTTGCCAAAGGTTTGCAGAAAAAACTCTTGTGAATATAAAAATGGCCGAAATTGTAGAGAACCCTTCACAGATCCTAGCTCTAGTAGGTCTAAGCAAGCAAATGAGGAATGCACCCCACATGTAGCTTTACAACGAGGAGTCTTATGCCACTCTAGGCATACCTATGAAACCTAACTAGCCTTTCACTCACCTGGTGAACCAGTAGTTATTGAGCACGGTTCCTAATAGAGATCAGGCAGTGGTCTTGAAAGATTGGGATAACGTCTTTGATCTTGAGTTATCTTGCAATCATAAGATCCTTAGGGAGGCTGCATGCAAAAAAATGAAGCATATGACAAACCAATTTCACAAACGACTATGGTTTTGTGGGCTCACATAGTACATGGTTCCCTTGGTGCACCCTTGCCCAGAGGTTTTAGCAGCATGCGCAACACGTTTTGATCTGAACACAGGGGTTATCAATGGAAAATATTTCAGGGTAGTTATTAGCCCTGAGACTATTCAGGATATGTTGTGCATCCTGCTTCCCTTGGGTAATGAGGTGGAAAATTTTGAAGTGGAAAGAATGCAACAAAAGTGGGGGGAGATCCAGTCAGGGCCACAGTTTTATCACTCCAAGCTCAATCAGCAAATGGATAGTTCAACACCGCCCAAGTTCCCTTTCAATTTGAAGGCTCTAAAAGGTGGGTCTTTCTCTATCGCTTTTATACTGGTGATGGTATGCGGTTTGGACTTGGACAAGAATGTTTATTAGTTTCAGATGTCCCTCTGCTTTATACTGAAAAAGAATCATGAGTCTCCACTCCTAGACTTTGCAAGAGTTGTTAGTGATGGAATTTGGCAGCAATTGCATGAATTTGGGGTCAACTCTAAGTTCAGGTATTCGTCTTTCCTGGCTTACTTGATTTTTCTCCAAAACGTGGATTACTTTTCAACGTCTATGCTCCTGTCTATTTTTGATGAAGGTGGTTTAAGGAAGCCGGTTTCGACATGGGCCCCTATCATGTCAAAAACCTTTGATTATTATGTATTTTTGTATTCATTCATAGCCCCAACTATAAGGGCTTTGGATAAAGCTGGCATGAATATGATCGAATGCATATCACCCTGATAGAACTCTTAGTTGTGGAAGTTAACTTTGCCCTGTAACTAGTTCTTTGGTGTGGATCTCACCATGCTTCGCATGCCAGATTTCATCTGGGAGCCTTTCTATCTTCCCCTCTTTCTTTTCGATAGACTGTTGGCCCTGGAGGCAATGAGGCAGCTATGTACCCTTGACGATGATTACTGGGGAGGAAAACACTTAACCTCCTATTTGCTGTTGCCAATCATGTTTGGTTCAGTTTCACTCATTAAAAGGAGGACCTCGAAGATTGATACCTTGGTGATTCTGCTTTCGAAGTTGGGTCACCTCGGGTTGGTATCAATTGATGATACTTGGAATTACAACCCTGACAATAATTTATCGGGAGTTGGCATCAAGATCCCGCATTCGCCTTGGCCATTCTAGGACCTCAAACGGAATGCCGAGGAGGGAAATTTAAGTAGATATGTAGGCCTTGAATATTTGTCTATAGTGGATGGTCATTCGCCATGGCTGAATTTTTATCGCATCGTGGGGAGGGTCAACCCAAAGTTGAACATCAACTCCTCCCTGGTCACCCAATTGAGTAAGCTCAGTTGGGCGCCCGAGAAGATGCAAACTTTCTAGATATACCGATAGGAGATTCTTGCCACTAGCAAGATGCATAACAAAGTAGCCCTTGATGAGAGATTTGATGAAATTTGGGAAAATGAACATCCGGATGTTGAAAATTATCCGAAAAACTCAACATTCATGCAACAATATAGAAGAGGGGAGGATAATGCGGAATCTGAGGAGGAAGTAAATCAAAATCCTCCTAATGTTCTCGGGAGTCCAATGCATGAGAGGAGTACTGATAATTAGCCTGTGTAGGAGGAAGAGCCACATGCACAAACATCGGAGTTAGTCGCTTCCTCTAAATCAACATGGAGGTGGGCAAGGACTACTAGTGGTAAGAGACGGGTCATTCTTGATCTTGACGATTTTTCAGAAGAGAAGCGACAATGAACTGGAGAGGTCGGTGCAGAGGAGGAACAATTTGTGAAGGGAGCAGTCAAGGCATTTGCGGCTCCACATGAGCATTAGGTAACTTTTCCTCCCTCTTCTCTCTCATCTATGTCTCTGGTCTCACCTCAGTCTGCCCCTGCTTTTTCATCTACGCCAGTTCTCCCTGCCACCGGATTTGTCAGGCACTCCAGTCTCTCTCCTCTTATTTTCCCACCTCTATCCTCCACTTTCCAAGTCTTGCTCAGAACACAATTTGGTGTGAGTTTTGGGATAGTGGGCCAACAATTTTTATCTCCAAGGCCCAATCCTACGGTTGTTGCATCTCCAATTTTCCCTTACACCTCATTTCCATCCCCTCTGAGTGACAATTCATCCCACCATTCTCCCCAGCTATTATAACACGACCCAGCAAGACCTTTGATGCATCGGCTATGCTGTCTTTCCTGTTGGCTATCCCTCAAGAGTATCCTTTTGCTGGTGGACTGGGTATTATGACCTAGGAATATTTCTCATAGGTCGATACAAATAAAAGTGCCCGTGCCAATCGGATCAACAAACGAAGATAGAAGGACGCAACCAGGAAGACGGAGCCCCACTTGCAAACCATTTTCAATGAAAGCCAACATTCCTTGATGTTTGCGAAGATCACTCCTAATGTGATCAAGGTGGTAGACAAGATGCAGCCCAGTGATTATTCCGCGAATGCTGTTAGGTTAGACTTGTAGCAGGCCCGCCTGCGAGATAAAGTTGAGTTGATGGAGGAGACCCAAAAAATAGCAACCACTGATTTTCTCAAGCTCAGCCAACAGGTGAAGAAGAAGGATGACCAGATTGCGGAGCTCAAAAGTAAGGTCAACATCTATTAAAGCCCAAGAGAATGAAATAAGTCGACTGGAAAAGGAGAGGAGTACCTTCAAAATTAATATCAAAGAATTGCAGGATTTGAGCAAAGGGGTCATTCCGACTCTCGAGCAAAAGGTCGAGCTGAGCCAAGCGAAAGCGAAAGAACTTCACGTCGATTTTGACCTGCTAACTGAGGGAATGAAAGAGCTCTGGCAGAGCACCATTGTCGAGATTACTGAAGTGAATGCCAACTTGGAGTTGGAAATTCAAAGGACTAAGCAAGCCGAATTGGCCCTGGTGGAAAAGGAAAAGGAAGTGGTCACTCTGAAAGACTAGTTGGAGGCACTGGATAGAAGCTTGTCCAAGGTAAAGGCGAGTTTCAATAGCAGTGAGGCAGAATTGATTGCCCTAAGGGCCCAACCCCTTGCGCCCTGGATGAGATCATTGGAAATTTCCAAGGAGTTGCACGCATCATACTGGGACAAGGTGAAGGCTTTGTGCCTTACTCTTCAGCCCACCTTAAAGTTTATGGTGCAAGCGGCTAGCCTTTACAGAACAGTGAGTGAATCAATATAGCAGATTCAGGAGTTAACTTTTGACAAGGTTCCAGAGGATAGAATTTTATTGGGTAAGTTGTATACTGCTTTAGATGAAGCATTGAGTGGTGTGGGAATCAATGACTGAATGATGGTGGCTTTGGGCACAAGTAGCCTTATGTCTATGCGTGAAGCTATTCAACAGGTTGTGGATTGTAGAGCTTAGTTAAACTAAGTTATCAGTGACATGTGGGAAAAGTTTTCCCGTTTGACTCAGAGAGGCCTCCCTTCACCTTTCACTACAGACCAGGCGGTAGTGGGTGTGGAGCATATTGTTGCAAAGATTGAAGAAAAGAAGCGAGACCTTTCTGTCTTCTAGACCTTTGATCAATCTCCGACTACCGAATCGAGGGGATCGTGCATCAACTGGAACAGCTTTTCTTCCAATTGGAATTGTAAACAAAATTATCAGGCTGATTGCCCTTCAAAGCAATTATTGATCTCAGGCTGGCTCACAATCATCTACGAACTCTCTTTGCACCATCGAATGAGGTATGGACCAATCTACAAGCCGCCCTCTTGAGGTTGTGAGCATTTTTTGATGATGAACCAAATTTTCTAGGGTTCTCCTTTCTGTGAGCAAAAAGCCCCTATGAGTCACCAAACTGTTCAACAAAAATTGCCCCATTTTCCTTTGCGGTTGTGCCTTATTTTTATGTTCACTACCCTTCAGAGCTCTCCATGTGATTTCCTTGTGAAGCTTTTCACTCTCCCTTCACTTCATTTTTTGGAAATCTCTGTTTGCATGCCACGTGGCTCACTCTGACTGTTTTCCCGAGATGGGCTCACCTCGTTCTTTATTATGCTCGAAGCTCTCCATGTGGCTCTCTCTTGAGGGTTTCTGTTGGGCACCTTTTCAACTTTCTTTCAGGCTCTGTCTGAGTGACACGTGGCATTTTTGTTTCTAAGCCGGTTACTTTGGAAATGCTGATGGATCTTTTGTACTTCCTGCTGCCGCGTGTTCTCTCTTGTTGTTGCATGGTTTTCCTTTTTATATCATGGCCTTGCTGGCGTGCTACTAATCGGTCGATGTTTTCTATGGTAGATCGAGATGATCTGGGTCGTCGATCACTGCACGTGGTTTGCTCTTCTCTTAATGCATCTCTAGGTGGTGGGCTAGCCAATAAATATGGGCCTTTTTTTCTTTTATTAGGTTGTTGATTAAGTTTTGCAAATTCTAAAGCACTGAGAAGTGAGCCTTTTGTAATAGTTGCTTTCAATTCAAAGACTTTGGACTGTGCCAAATAGATACTACCTTTCTATTTTTAAGCATTTTTTAGGATTATTGACCTGTGTTGTTATCTTTATTTTTGTATGAATGCCTGTTCTTCAGTTTTTGTAACCTTTCATAGCTAAAATGAATATAGACCATGTTTCTTCGACTCTTCTGTGTTAAGACAAAGTTATGTTTGATTGCATTATATAAGTTAGAGGGTATTTTCTCATGACAAGTTCTTTTGAGAAAATTATCTTAATTAACAACAATTTAGTGGTTTGGGCCTTTGCATTCTACACTGTGCTCTGGTAAAGTTGTCTAAAAACTTTGGTGCATCGCCTGTAGTGTAAATTTTACATTCCTACAATCTCCTTTACATTTTACTTCACCCATTAAATGAAGAGTCGGCTTTGATAAAATCTTGGAGGTTACTTAGCTAGTATATAATTCCCCCCAATAGCTAAGTTTCCCATAAGGCTGCTGCTACATGCAAAATATTGCATCAACAGGTAATCTTCAGGCTTTTCCATGATGATCAAACTTTTTAAATTTTCCAAGATGGTACTAAAATGCTTCCTGCTCAATTTATTCTTAGAATAAGATAGTAGCATGTTGGGCTCAACCCTTGTGGGAGCCCACTTTTCTCCACATGCTACCTTAAACCATGAAAATCTACAATAAATGAACCTATACCTACAAAAGCAACAAACAAGTTAGCAAAATGATGAAGTTGGAAGCTTCAAATGGTGCATTGATTCCTTGTTTCAATTAATCATCAAATTTTTAGGGTTACAGGAATCCTTCCTCCAAAGATCTTATTTGAATATTAAGAACGACTGATCAGAAGTAATTAGGAGCCATCAAAAATTGAATTATTCAACACTCAATCAGATATTTATCAAAGAATTGACTTTCAATTCGATCAAAAGCAATTAGGATCTTTCTGGTTTTGCCAAGAGCTATCAGAATATTTTCAAACTTGTACATGCATAGGACAAAGAAGTTAGGAAAATATTTCCTCCCCTTTTTTTTTGGAGATAAACCGCCATTGTTGGTTTTAAATTTATCTCCTTTATCAAGAAGGCAAACCACTATTGGTGGTTTTCAATCTACCTTCCTTATTCATACTTTTCTCCAAAATATTATTCAGGAGCACACTCTCCAATGGAAGAAATATCTTCCATCAAAAAATGTTCAATTCTGATAAAAATTCCTCCTTTGATACAAGTTTTTGGTATATCTCCAGTCTATGACCATTAACCAACATAATGCTTCTTTCTCCATCTATTGGTACTACTTGAACGACTCCATTTTTAAAAAACTTGATCAATTTCATAGGGTCCTAGCCACGTTGTAGGGAATTTCCCTTTAAACTCTTGGAATCTAGAATCAAATAGTAGTGCCCAATCTCCTTGTTTGAATTTTCTGGTCACAATGTGCTTATCATGACATTCCTTCCTCTACTTCTAAATTATTTATGTTTGTTGAACAACTTCCATTCTCATTTCATCCAATCGGTTCAATTGTAGAATCCTACTTTTCTTCACTTTAGAAAAGTCAATGCCAACATCCAATGTTGTGTTTAATGTCTACAACTCGAACTCAATAGGCATAACTATAATTTTCCCATACACTAGCTCATATGGAGAGAATCCTATAGTAGTTTTCCAAGTTTTATTGTAAGCCCAAACTGCTTCATCTAGCCTTTCTTCCCAATCTATTTTCCTTGATGAAATAGTCTTTGTCAAAATATTTTTCAATTCTCAGTTAGTAACTTCTACTTTTCCATTCACCTAAGGATGATATGGTGTGTATTTCCTATGTTTCATATGATATATTTGCATAAAATATTTCATCATAGGAGACACAAACTATGCTCCTTGGTTTGATACTATCTCCCTTGGTGCACTAAACCTTTGAATTATATGTTTGTACAAAAAATCAGCTGCTTTATCTTCTCTTGTTGTTGGCAAAGCTTTCAGTTTAGCCCACTTTGTGACATAGTCTATGCAAACTAGAATATAATGTTGTCCTCTAGAAGGGGGATCAATAGGTCCCACAAAATCAATTCCCTATTTCTCGAATGGTTCCAGAGCTATCTAAGGTTGTAACGACATCTCCATTGTTGGTGTAGGTCTTCCCATCCACTGGCATTCATCACAATGCTTGACAAAGAATGAAATAACCAACTCCTAATATCTTATGAACCATTTTGATCACTGAATATTGTCCTCCTTCTGGCTCATAATGGCAAAAATGTATTACATCACAAACATCTATTTCAGCAACACACCTATGAAGAACATGATTAGGGCACATTTTAAACAAAATTCCATTTATTTATTAAAATCTAGAACTTTCATGAATTAATCTCCTTTTCTATTTAGGATTAAAATAGTTTGGAAACTTCCCTATTACAAGATAATTTGCAAGATCAGAAAACTATGGAGGATGAATTGATAATGCAAACAAGTGCTTATTCAGAAATGTATCATCTACTGGATCTTGATCACCTTGCAAAACTATTTTTGAAAGGAAACAACAACAACATTATCTTTACCAAACTTATCTATTATGGTCACATCAAATTCTTGAAATAATAATAACCATCTTATAATTTGTCCACCCACTACAGCCTTATTCATTAGATATCTAATAGCAACATGGTCTGTGTGCATGAATATTTTGTAGCGTATAATATAATGCCTAAACTTATTAATTGCATATATTATGGCTAAAAACTCTTTTTTAGTTGTGTAATTTCTTTATGTAGGATTCAGATTTTTACTAACATAGTAGATAGCATGCATTGCTTCATTCTCATATTTCTTTCCCAAAATTGCACCAATAGAAAATTTGGACGCATCAGTATGTATATGAAATGGAACTCCCAAAATAGGCTCTTTAATAATTAGAGAAGTAGTTAAGGCATGTTTAATTATTTCAAAATATTTCTAACAATCACTTGTCCATAAAAATTCTAAATCTTTTTTGAGCAATGTAAACAAAGTTTCAACAATTTTACTAAACCCCTCAATAAATCTTCTATAATATCTAGCATGCCCAAGAAAACTACGAACACCATTTTAATTTTTAGGGATCTCAATCTATTGAATGATTTCTACTTTCTTGGGATCAACTTTGATTCCTTGTTTATAAATGTGGTGTCCTAGAACAATCCCTTCCTTCATCATAAGGGAACACTTTTCATGATTTAAAGATAACCTATGATCCTTAAATATTTGCAAGGCCTTGTTTAAAATTTCAAGTGCTTCTTCAAATGTTTGTGCATGAACTATGAATTCATACATATATACTTCCACACATGAGGTAGTTAGATCTGGAAAAATAGCTAGGACAACTCTCTGAAAAGTGGTTGGTGTATTGCATAGCCCAAATGGTAGAACTATATAAGAATACATACCCAAAGGACATGTGAAAGTAGTCTTATCTTGGTCTTCAGGAGCCACTTGGATCTGATTGTACCCACTTAAACCATCCAAGAAATAGAAATAACTACTGCTAACTAAGTTATCAAGTACCTGATCAATAAATGACAAAGGAAAATGATCCTTTTTAGTGGCTTTGTTTAATTCTCTATAATCCACACATACATGCCACTTGACATTTTTTTTGGGAACAATAACCAATGGGGAAACCCATTGACTATCAAATATTGGATAACTAAACCCCACTTTTAGTATTTTTTCTATTTCTTGCTTAACAAGGTCTTGAAGAATAGGATTGATCCTTCTTTGACCTTGTCTTACTAGCTTAACATATTTGATATAAATATGATGAGTACAAATAGAAGGGTGAATTCCTCTCATATCTTTGTATTCCCAAGAAAATGCTCCAGTTTGATTTTCCAAGGTTTTCTTTAATTCCTTTTCCTAGGAGTAGGATAAGGATGAATTAATGAAGAGAGGTTTATCCCTTGCTACCATAATCTATTTGGTCTCATTTTTAGAATCAAGTGGGTCCCCTACAAGTATATTTAGAGGGCATGGATGTGAATTTTTCTGATGTAACATTCCATGACAGCCCCTCTTCTCCTTTACTTGATCAATCTCTTTAAGATTAAGACCTTGTTTTTCACATTCTTCAATATGATCTACTAAAGTAACCATGGCCAATTCTACAATGCCATCTCCTTATGACTCCATATCCTCATCAACCCAAGGTTGAGTATTAGGTTGAATTTATTGTTGGGCTGGAGGATAAAGTGACAATTCCTTCTATTTCTGACCATTAGAAATGATCATACTTCATGATCTGCAATATATCAATGTTGTTGCAGTGGCTAACCATGGTCTACCTAAGATAATTGGATATCCAAAATCCTTCTTTCTAGCTTTAAGGACTAGAAATTAAAATGGATAATCCCATGTATCAATGGTAACCATGATGTCCTCAAAAAAACCTTCAAGTTTGGTAGTAGATTGATTTGCCAATTGTAAAATAGTTTTTGTGGGTTGAACACTTGCCATACCCAACATTTCAATAGAATCTAATGTGATAACATTGATATCTTCTCCTAAATCAATTAGAACATTTGTTATATCAATTCCTCCAATACTTAAATCTATCACAGGATTACAAGGATTATTATATTTTTGAGGGAGTAATCTTCCTGACAAAACATCTGTGAGTTTGGTCCCTATCTTTATTGTAGGAGGTAATTTCTTCTTCCTACCTGGCGTTTTCATACAAAGAGACTTGATCAACTGATTTATTTTCGGTAGGTCTTTAATGGCCTATAATAATGGTATTTCAATATTAATTTTTTTCAATTCATGAAGAAGTTGAGAATATACCACATTCATATAATTTGGTTGGGAGTTGTTAGGAGCTACTTGATCTATTTTCAAATTCTTTGGGTAAGGTGCCTGATTAAATTTTTGTTCATCATTAGAGTTTTGTTTTTCTTTTGAATACTCTTTTTTCTCTTTCTCAACCTCCCTATCTTTAGAATTTGATATGGATGGAAAATTTTGGTTCCTTAATTGAATTTCATTGGAATCAATAGTGTTTAGAGTAGGAAGATTTGAATCAGTTCGATTGTTTTTCGGATTTGAAACAGGTTGTGTTGGAATTTGAGGTTGGTTTACTTGTTCATTAGTAGGATTAGACCCATGGGTTAATTGAGGTGATTGTTCCCAGGGATGCCTCGATCTCTAATTTTTCCATGGTTGAAATTGTGTTTAATTTTGTTGCCACTATGGTTGATTTATCTACCATTATGGCTGATTTGATTGCCACTGTGATTCATTCCACTGAGGATTCATTCATTTAGGTTGACCCCAAAATGTAGGTGGTGGTTGTGGTTTGTAGAGAGGAATCCATTGGTTTTCTTTTGGCCAAAGGTTCTGATTCCAATTATTTCTAGGACCATGATTCCCTTAATTAGAATTATATCTAGTATTTTAAGATCTCTACCCAACATAATTAACTTCTTCCTCCACCATAGGTGGTTTCCTCAGATTATTCTTAATTCTAGGTAAGAGGTTACAAGAAATTTTTGCACGATTTTTCTCACATATGTCACAGATATCAACTTGATTCAATGGACAATCTCTTAAAATATGTTTCCCTCTACATTTGGTAAAATAAATGGCTAAAAGCTCAATAGTTTTCTTATCTCCTTGCATGTTGAGATGAAGGAGTAAATCAATTTTCAGATTAGAAATTTCCTCCATTACTTGAGCCACATTAGTAATGAGAGATTTGGTTCTTCGAGAGCCTCTAGTCCTAGAGTAGTTTCTGCATATCTCAATAATATATTCTAAAGAAAGCTTATTGATATCTTCTTTTCCCATAAGATTCAAAGACTCTTTAGAATCATCATAAATTCCTTTCAGATTTTTTTTCTTACTAATCTCATTATCCAACCCATTACCACACCTTTTATGCACAAACTAAAATCTATCAACATAATCTTCAGGACTTTCATCTTCTATTTGTCTCATTCAGAACAATTCCTCTTTCCTATCTCTTACTCGAAAGTAATCTTGGTATTTATCCAAAGACACAGTTTGCATTTCATGCCAAGTTGAGATTGTCCCTACACCTAAACCCATGAACCAGCATAAGGCCAACTCCTTTAAGGTAGAAGGAAATATTTTCAACTTCTAGTTAGTAGTTGTATAATCATAGGTTTGACATAAAACTTAAAACTTAGAGAAACTAGTTAGATTCCTCAAAAGTCTTTCCCCTAAAGGTAGGTTAAAATGAGGGTGAAATATTCTTCATAGGAGGCTCATCAAGTTCTCTATTTAGATTAATAGGAAAGGAAAAGGTCCTATTTGGTGGGGGATCATTTCTTGGTTGGTCACCCATTTCTTCTTCTTGAAAATGTTCCTGATTCTCTTCTTGATTTTGAATCTGATGTTGCTGAATTTGTTGTTCTTGATCAAAATCAATATTTCATGGAAGAAACCTTCCTATATCATCTCTAGCTCATCTCGTCCACAATATAAACTATCTTCCTTATCAACACTAAGGCTTCAAACTTAATATCCAGATCTTTTAATTTTCCCCAGCAATGGTGCCAAAAATAATGATAAAGGTCATTGGTTTCACTTCTTGTATCATTTAATCTTTCAATTATCAAACTAGGTGTGTCTTAGAGTTGTATGCGATAAGGATGTCTCCATAGATTGGGGTTTTTTTTTGTGGTTCTTCTCTATCAGGAGCGGTTTGGATTTGTTCCTAATTTATCGAAAGTTTTTCTAGGCTTAATCTCCTAAGTCCTTATTTACTTAAAGTTATTATAAAACTCTGAAATAGAATAGAGTATTTCAGAATAGAAAATGTGTAGAGACAAGATATGTTTCAAGATGGATCAGATCATTAGGAATGGATTCTAAACTTAATCTATCTACATAAAAATAAGAATCTATTTTAACTTGAATTCAAAATCTATTTTAATCAACATAATTGAAATCTAAATAATTTAGAAGCAATCTATTTCATTCCATATACATCCAATCTTCCAAGTAACAAGTCTCTCTCTATTCATAAACCATTAATAATATTAAGAACATACTACTTATCAGTGATGAATAAATTATTCTATCATCAATCTAACTAGGTGGATTTTTTATTTTTTTTGATGAATAGCAGATATCTATATTAATATAAAGATAAAATTACAAATTCACAAAAAAAGGTGTGGGTGGTTAGAAGGCACACCTCGAAAGTCACATGGGCCTAGCCCGGAATTTTAAAAGCAAGAAATAAAAATAGGAAATCATGCAGCCAAAGCAGTGCCAGTGGATCCTAGGGGATCCCTATCATCCATATTTCCCCCAATACATCAACGGGGTTTGGAGTGACATCAGGAGGAGCACCCCAACCATCATCATCTTTATATTTTAATTTTTCCTTGCACCAGGGTGAGATTGCAAGAGCCAGCCATGGAATTTTTTTACCACTAGCAGGCCAACCAAAGCCAGAAATTGGCGGAGCATCAGAGGGCCACCCAGAACCACCACCATAGCTCCCCATAGCACCACCAGAGGGCCAACCCTGAGCAAGTCATGATAGAGGAGAACAAGATGGAATTTAATTTACTTTAACAGAAATAACTCTATTCTATCAAAACAACAATGTTTTAAGATTTCATTAATGTACCATCAATATTAAGATCTATTCTAACATGAAACTACGAAGGTAATCTTGCTGGAAATAATAATTAAGATGAATTCAATAAATAATAGGATCACCTTCCTCTGGTAGCGGGCCTTGCTCTGCCTTTGGAGGGATCTTTAACACATGATATGATCAACTTTATCCTTTATTCCATTGAATTGGCCCAGTGAAGGGTGAAGTACATATTGTTCAACTAGAAATTAAAAATGATTAGAAAAAGGAAACTAATACAATCTACACCTTCTATTGTCGAACTAATTTCGAGTGTGGATACATATATCCTCTCATTATTTGAAAAATAAGAAAAATACAAGAAATTAACTAACTCTAGATTATCAGATATTTTTGGAGCATATTGAATTACAATCATGAATATTTGTGTAGTCATCATTTTTTAACTTTGAATAGAACTACAGAGGTGGGTTGTGTTTGAGATAGAATAGTGTTTTGATCGACAAGTAAGGTGATCAATGCTATTGAATCATAAAATACATACCGCCAATTTCATTTTAAGTGACAAAAATGGTTAGCATGACTTTGGATTCATGATTACTTATCCCAGTCATGAGTTAGACACAAATCCACAAAACATTCACACATTAATATAAAAAAATCATGCATTCAAAGGGAAATAATAATTTATATAAAGTATTTATATTCTAATTATGAATTCCTAATTAGGTCAATAAATGAAGCATATAAAATATAATACCATAATTTTAAAGCCAAAATATATAGTATTAAGTGTGAAATTTAGGAAATATATAAGTTCTCAATGAGGCCACATAATGTTGGTTGTGGGGGAGTGTTAAGAGATCATATTGGTAGGTTAGTTTTGGCAGCGGCACTCCCTTTGGGGATCTAGAAAAACCACTATGTTGAAGTTGCTACAGTCTATCATGGTTTAAAATTGGCAAGGGAGAAGGGGGTTTCCAAAAGTTGGTTGGAAGGGGACTCTTTTAATATTATCAACTTCCTTAGGAAGCTCACTCCTCCTTCTTGGTCCATTGAAAGACTTGTTTTTGATTCTCTTTCTTTGTTGAATAAATTTGAAGAAGTCTACATTTCCCATGTGTTTCGTGAGGCTAATGGTTGTGCAAACCTTTTGGATAGCCTTGGTGTGTCATTGGCTAGGTTGTGGGAGATTAATGGCCATCTACCTGTGGGTCTTATTTCATTGCTTAGTAATGCTATTCCCTAAATATTTGAAGGGGACCAAAAATTATGGTAATCCTAAGGGGTGATGGTTTAATGATTACCCTCTTATGCTTATTGGACATTTGAAGGTCGTTGCTCATATTGGAAATTATGGGAGGATGAGTTGTAACCACAAGATGGATTTGGCCTTAATGTTTATCTGTACCTCAAAATTCAGGATCACACACTTTTTAAGTGTGATTTCCTCATCTTTTTTATTATTTGCATTTGTGCTTTGTGGGGTTTCATTTCTCTAAATTATATTATATTTTTGGAGATGAGGCATGACAAATGCAGAAATAATCCCTTTTCATGTGTTGAAACCAAAGATAATGGTGAAGTTTGGAAGATTTTGCAGAAAGGTGGGGTCACTCCTTTCATGGAGAAATTACACGGGTTTGATTCCAAGACCTCACACGAGTTTGTGCTGGCTTGACATAGTTGGGTGCTTAGCATGTTTGGGATTGATATCACTATGAATGAGGAGTTAATAGCTGAAATTACAAGGCTGTCAACTTAGGAGAGAAAATTCTCCACAGAAAAATCCATGTCTAGGGTGGAGAGAATGAAGTTCTTGAGGGATAAAGAGAAGGAAAAAATTATTAAACTCTAGTGTGGTGGCTTAGATCTAACCTCTATTAAACCAACCTGGGGATATGTGGCTATGGATCTTATGTGGGACTTTACCTTGGACAGGAGATACTCGACTATTTATGGGCACCATTTTGTGCTGCTAAACCATTTTTTCCATGGTAAGCTGGTCTCCTTCCTATTTTATCTTTTTTCATCTTTGGATAATTTTATAGATTATAGAAAGAATCCCAAAAATCCATTTTTACATGAGGGGTTGATGCTTTTAATTATGGAGCATATCAAAGAAATATATGTAATTGCAACCCATGTTCCTAGTAAAGCTTACAAGGCCAAGAAGAAGGATAACATGAAGGGGAAATGTCAATTGGAGGAGGAGGAAGGTGATGGTGAGATGAAGTCTGGGGATGATTTTGTTGGAATCAAGGTACACTAAGAGGGGACTGAATCAGTATTCAAAAAAATTTCACTTTATTGATATGATCCTTAAAGCACCTATAACATTCATCCAAAATAAATATGCATGAACATAAAGCAAAGAACCACAACACCATAACACAAGGATTTTTGTGTGGAAACCCTGTTAGGGGAAAACCATGGTGGAAGGGTAGTCCACAATATGAGTATAATCATAAATAACTGTTTACAATATGGGAATGCACTTGCATTCAGGCATACTGCCTAGAGCTCACTGCTCAGAGATGAAGACTCATTGTCTTAAAAATTTTTGAGATTGAATCCATTTGAGAGATTAGAACTGAGAGATTAACATCTACAAATGCCTGATTATAGTTCTAGTTAGGCTCAACAATTGAATTTTAGACCTTCTGTCTAATTTTTCTCTTCTACTCTACTCTACTTTAATTTGCAACATAAATCCTATATGCACAAGTGAAACTGTGCATTATCGCTATGTAATCCTTCTGATATTCACAAATCACACCAACACACTTCGAACATATCTCAAAATGATATAATCGATCACTTATATATATTTGCGACTAAAGATTTGATCGCTATAAGTCAGCTCCAACAAAATATGAAAACATTTACAAACTGTCAGATCAATCCATGGATAATTCTCAATGTGCACCAACCAAATTTGGCTACAACATAGTGATGACCATCATCAACATGCACGAACACAAAAAAATTTAAACAATTACTCCTCAAATATGATCTGCAATGACTATATCCACCAAGTCGGCTCTCTACACTGATAAAAAGAGAATTAATCAACCAAATCTTATAACTCGCACATGGGTCGATACGGGACTCTAATATTCAAGAGTAATAGAGATCAT
Organism: Sequoiadendron giganteum; assembly: GCA_007115665.2. Lineage (NCBI taxonomy): Eukaryota > Viridiplantae > Streptophyta > Pinopsida > Cupressales > Cupressaceae > Sequoiadendron > Sequoiadendron giganteum. Next base: position 235,287,632 of record CM021104.1, on the reverse strand, counting down.
ATACCAAAAAATCTTCCTTGAGATACATGACTTAAGATGATAAAAAAAACTCGTATATGAATCACTGAACACAGTTATGTTGGGTGCTCTGTACTGCTTGACATTTAATCACAAAACTTTGATATGAATTATGGTATGACAAATTATTGATGTGTGGATCAAACCACTGACTAGGGTTTCCATAAATGACAACACCAAATGAAATTTTCAATGTCTCTTGCCAACAATCTCCCCCTTTGGCATTGATGGCAACACTTAGAGAAAAATGGCTATGTCCGATTAGTACCAACATGAATTACATTACCAACCTTCAAAAATTCTAAAACAAAACTCCCCTTGAGATGATTAAGGAATTTTTCACTATCCCATTCTCCCCCTTTGACATCAATGAAAAAGGCAGGAATTCGCATGCCAAAAATTTCAAAATCTGTTATGAACAAATTGCATGTGTACAAACAAGCTTCTACAACTTATATAAACTTGAACAGATTTGTAAAAAATTTCTTCAACAAGCTCAAACTCATGTCCCAAACCTTCTTGAGAATATTTAAAATAACCACGTGACCACAATGTAATTAGGATTGCATCTCTGCAATTTCAAGGTTTGTCGGATCACTGACCAACATAGCATCTTGTGCTTCCTTCAATGCACTCAACATTGTTCCCATATTAGGACCAATTAGGCCTCTAAGCTCACATGCTCTTTCCAAAATACTATCATTATCATGCTTCAAACTCTTTATCTTTTCAAGTAAGGATATGACTTGACCTTCTTTCTTTCCAACTAGGACGGTTAGAGGATCAAATGCTTCAAAAAAATCAGCTAATTGTTTCTCATGATCCTTAATTTTATTTTTATTGTCCTCAATAAATTTAGACAAGGATAAACATGAATTATAAATGTTACCACCTTGAGACAAAGCACTCTGAATATTCTTTACACAAGTAGATAACAAATATTTATCATTAGCTATCATCCCTTTCACCCTAATAAGGCTTTTATCATCAAACTCCTTTTGTACCTTAACCTAAGCCAATTTCTCAAGGGACTCAAAATGAGTACTTACAGAGTTGATAAGCTTCTTTAGCTCACCAAAAGGGAGAACCAGATGGATCCTTGACATGAGAAGGTCGGATCTTCTCCAAAATATCAGATGCAAGATTCAACAACTCAATTTCCTCAATGTGTGATTTCAGAATTTCTTCTCTTGCTTTGTTATGAGCGAATGACGCTACCTTCATCTTCTGAATAGGGGGAAAGTGTCCAAATTGATAGGACCTTTCAATATCTCACAATCAAATTCTTCCTGTTGTTCTTCCAAAAATCCTTTCACTAACTTAGCAGTGTCTCTTGCTTTCACATGAACTTACTTTACTTCAACTTCCTTTTCCTCAATTACTGGCTCCTCGGCTACAAATTCTTGCTTGGCTTCTAAAATCTCTTTTTCTTCAACCAACACAAACTTAGGAGCTTCAGCCTCCATAGGAACTTTTGAATTATGCACATCAAGAGGAATCTAAGTATCCTTGACTATATTTTCTATTCCTTCTCCTAATAATAGACAAGGTGAAACATCTCCATCATGCACTTCTTTAGAAACAACATTGATTCTATTATTTAATGTGACTTCCTTTAGAATTATTCTAGTTTCTTTAGCTACCTCTTCAGTCTGACCAATCATAAGTTTTTTTCCTCTGTTTTTTCTTTTGAAATATTTCTTAGAACCATTTAGAATTGTCCTCATTTCCTTAATGGACATCACCGAACATAAATCTACAAGAACTCGTTCTCTCATCTACTCATCTTCAGTTCTTACATTCAATCTTCTCATTTCCAAAACTTCATTTAGTCCCTTAGGCAATTGGGACATGATCTCAATGAGAGTCAAATTGAAATAATTCAAATACTTTATTATTGCTTCTTCAAGAATTATTTGACCAGCATCACCGAAAGTATCATACCATTGACATAGAGGCTTAAGATTACCATCCTTGATTATGCCTTTCTCGACATCCTTTATAGACATACTAGGTTTTTTTGTTTTCATCCTTTTCTTTGCTTTCTCTTCATTGGAGGGCTTTTCCTTAGGGATAAATGCTTCCTTTGTGCCTTTTTTCTTGTTTTCTCTTATCTCTACATCACATTCAGTCTCTTCATCTTCAGAAACAACAATATAAACTCTTTTTATTTTGTCCTTCTTCCTTTTACCTTCTCTACCCAATGACTTCACTTGAGTTTTCACTAGACTTTACTTCTTTTCCTAATCATATGGAAGAGTAGAGATTCTTGTAGATATAGTTTGAGTAGAGGATACTTCCAAACTAGAAGATTCAGTTTTAGCTAGCTCTCCTGCTTCATCTTGTTCTCTCTTTCTTCTAGCTTCTCTCATAGATTCTATAGATATACCCATTCTCTCTACAAGGGCTCCCACTTCTCTTATTACTCTCCTGACTATCACATGCTTCCTTAGTTGATTGTGCACTGGTATATCCTTTTTTTTAAAAGTATGAAACCTCTCTTCAGATGAATCCTGAGGTTTTCTCAACAAATGTTCAACATACATTTCCAAAATATGCTCTTCAACTTTATAGCCCATTGGCATAATCCACATCGTTCTAGGATCTATAGCTTTCATCAAGCATTGGTCAATATCAACCATAAAATAGATAGAGTCTTTTTACTTCTCCATAATAGATGAGTGAATCCTTTCCCTAGCTTGCATTTCATTCTGAAAGTTCTTGAAATAACACCAAATAGTAGTATTCCTTGTCTTTCTATCACTAAATATGTTCAAGATATCTCTAATTTGAGTAGCTATAGGCTTATTACCTTTCCATTGTACTTTTCTGAATCCTAAAATTTCATTCATAAAGTAACAAAACATACACATCAACATATTACCATATTTGAAAGAATT
>CM021104.1:235250010-235284614 GCA_007115665.2 Sequoiadendron giganteum | reverse complement strand
TTGTTTTTCTGCTTTGGTTGTAGTGAGAAATTCATCTTCTATTATAGGCTTTCTGGCTTATTTTTGTAGTGTAGCATTCTCCACAAATTTATTGACCAAGGGATGAAGCTTATCCCACTCCAAGATATTGGATTGAAGCACCTAGAAATTCAACTTCTTGGATTTGTGGGTGAGTGTTTCCCAATCCCCGTCACACTTGGCTATATTCTACACCATCTACTCTGACTGAGTGAAGGCATGAGAAAAAAAACCCATGAAATATTTTGTAAGCTCGCCCTTGGTTCCCTCTTCCATATTCTTATGAAAATAGGGCCTTACCTTCTCTGGATCCATCTCCAGAGTAGGCATGTCATAACCTGTCATTAGCTCGAGATACTCCTCACATGCCACTTTGATTTATTTTACCTAGTCCATATCTTGCTTCACTTCATGGAGCACCTATTCCAATATTTCCTTTCTATGCTCTAGGCCTAATTTCCAATTCTCCATGAGCCAAAGATCCTTCTCAACCATTGTGAGCTCTTTCTTTACTATTTTCCTAGGCAACCTGAGGATTGCCTCAATTTTAGGATAGGTAATTCAATATATCTCTGGGAAGTCAAAGCAGGTTTTTCTCATATCCTAAAGATATTTTTGCATGTCTAAAAAAGTGTTTTTTGTTCTAACAACCTGTTTGATTCCCATATTAACATTGTAAAGGACTTGCCAAAACTAATCCTTAGTGGCCTTTGTCCAACTATTTCTTTTCTCTAGTTTATTGATATGCTCTTCTAAGAGCAGTAGTGGGTTAGCCATTGATGTTGTAGGGAGCTCATCAGTCAAGGACCATTTTTGAATGTATGCAATCAAATCCACCACCTACTCCTTCAACTCCTTCTTAGAGGTCTTGTCTTTGTTCATCTAGTGCACTATAGTGGTGGCGGATCCTTGGAGATGATCGATCTTGTTGTCCCTCGTGGTTGTCCCTAGGTCAATGGTAGATATTTCATAATTGATCCCTTCCTTACCTACTACTAGGGTAGAAATTTGTATGGTCCTTGACCTTTAGGCATCCATAATCAGCTGGGATATGACCTTTGGCTTCTTCTTTTTCTTTTTACTAATTTGAGCGCGAGCTAGGATAGCTTCCAACCTTTCCTTCAGATTTGTTGGAGCTAGTATTTTCTTCTCTAGTTGCTTCCCAAGCCACTCGGGTATCTAATTTTCTCTTTTAGGTGATTCATGATCACCCTCTTCCTCACAGGCTTGTTTCATTTGTGATGTTTTATCACCTGAGGTCTCTTTTTTCAGCTTCTCACCCTCTTCTTCATCTAAATCTTGTATAATAACTATCACTTTTGTGGAATCAACAACCATATGCTTCTTCAAACTAGATTATTTTTTGGAAGCGTCTTCTCCTTCCTCATGCCCATGCTCCCCATGATGTTCTAACCCTAGATCTTTTCTTATTTCAACCTATTCTTCATGCTTACCATCCTCCTTCTTCTCCTCTTCCTGCTTATCAAATAGAGACATCTCCTCATTAGATTTGAATTCCTAATCATGTTCCTTTGTTGGAGACTTGGTATCTTTCATTTTTGTGTCGGCACACTTCACTTTAATGGTAGGCTATTTTCTAGCCACTTCCTCCTCAAAATCCTTAAGCTATTGAGCCAACTCCTCTTCAAATTTTTGATCAAAGGTCTCCTCAATTATCTTTGCACTTGACTCCTTGTCATCTCCCTCAAAGGACTCATAAGAGACCTCATCAATTACTAGATGCTCATGATACTCATCTTCCTCTTCCTCCAACTTCTTAGCTGCTTCCCTCTTCTTTATGTCCAGCTCTTTGGATATTTCTATTGTATCCTCCATCGAGGTTGGTTCAATAGGAGGAGGATGGATTGGAAGACCGGTTATGGCATGGGCAAGGGCAGCCTGTACTGTGGGGTTAGCAACCATTCTGGAAAGCTCTAATGGCATATTTTGCATGTATTTGGTAAAAGCTTCTAGTATGGTGAGAGTGGGAATTACAGTTTCTAGAGTGGCAACTAAAATAGATAACAATGGGTACATGGATGATGAGGAAAGTGGGGAGGTAGTGGCCAAAGAGGAGTCCACAGTTATAACCTATGCCATGGGAGAGGTGGAGGCAAGGTGGACAAAAATGTCCATTGCGGGCGGAGAGGTGGCAACTACTTCTTGTGGGATAGGTGGGGTGGTAACAATAATGGTAGTGGTTGTGGAAGTGGACACAATAGGCGAGGAATTTGGTTGTTCTTCTCCCTCATGAAGAGGGTCCTCATGTATAGTGGGCATCCATATGAAACTACCTGGCTTCTTTGGCTTCTTTGAAGTTCCAACTTCCACAGTCTTCACTCGAGACACCTTGGATTTGGGCAGATCCTCAACTACCTCCTTTCTCTTCTTTGATCTTGTGATGGGGGGAGATGTCAAGGTTTCCCTTGTTGGGGTATCATCAATAGCATCATTTTCTACTTTTCCCTTGTGTGGATGCTCAGGCTCTACAAATGTAATCTCTATTCCCTACTACTTCAATTGGGAAACTTACCCATCAATCCAATGTTTAGTCCTCACTTCAATAGGCTTTGTGATAATATCGAGGTCAATGACCTCCTCTTCATTCTAATCTATTGTTGGTAATGGTAAGTTTGTGATGAAATTATACCTTAGATCCATCACTGTGCTTTCTTCTTCCACCACCTACTCTGGCATAGTAAACAACTTGACCATTTTGATGAAGGAAGCCATCATGCACATATATTGTTGCATACACACCTCCTTGTCATCCTTGCAATTTTCTTAGAAGTTATCGACATTATGTAAGTGAGCATACTCTACCCCCACCATTTTCCTTAGCTTTCCATAAAAATCCATCCGCGGTCGAGCAACATAGAACTTCAAATTGTATTCATTCAGCCCCTTGTCAAAGTTTTCCGCACAATGAGAAGTATGGATCTCATACTATCATTGTCTGAAGGAGAGGGGATAGGGGACCCTTGCCCTATGCTTGTCACTTGGAAGGGTGTGCAATTTTTGCAGCTTCCTGGAGACTTTGAGTAATATTATATAATCATTTGGATACCAAGGAAGCTTATATGGTTTATCGAAGAATCCCTTAGCTCGGATGTAGGAAAATTTCAGAAACTGTATAAATAGGAATCCAAATCGGAAAATGAAGGCACTTTCACTATGTGAAATTCTCCTTTCAGGATCACCTCCAAGAAAACTGATGAAGTAGACTGTGAAGGCGTCATTAACCTTTCATTATCCCCTCTTTAAATTTCTATACTAAAGTTGAGCGTACTTATCATACACTTTCAATTTTGTTCATGGATCTGGATTTGGTGTTGCAAATAGACCCCTATACTAGGCATGATTGACAAGAAAGTACACAAGGTATGATGTCATGTAAAAATTTTAATGTTTTATTTATTGCCATAAACTTCTCATTCAAGCAATCGTTGATCATTAATCCATCCCAATAGAAATATGTATCCCCACAAATGATTTCCTCAATAAAATAAAACATCCATTATTGAAAGAAAGCAACATTTGGAAGGCCCATGACCTTGCTCAGAAGAGTTACCAAGTCATAGTAATCCTCAAAGAAGTTGCTTCAGAATAGTTTGTGGGGGACCTTATTAGCACCGACCCTCTTGTCCTTCAACCAATGTTGATTAATTAATTTCCTGCACCTGAGGGGATCTTCATCCCACATCTGCTTGCCATATTCCATGGAATTTTTCTCCATTTTGATGAAGGTAGGGATGTGGAAGGTTTTTCCTATTGATTTGGTAGACAAGTTAGCCAATATGTTTCTATCCCTATCCACTATTGTTATATTCTCTTCCTAGTATGCCTCCCTATAGGACATTACAAGTTGAGGAGCAATAAGGGTTGGTAGGAATCCTACAACTTTGGCCAATCCACTACCTTTGATTTTCTAGGCGTTCTTTGTCTTGGGATTGAGCCTAACCCTTTTTTTGAAATCATCAATGTCTATGTACCCCAAATTAGAATATGAAATAGCCTTCCATTCTATGAGGACCTTGTAGTTAAGGGGCTCCCCATGGAACATATACTTCATTTGGTCTTTGTCTTCCTTGGCCCAAGGATCCTTTTCAACCTTCTTCCCTTTATCTTTTTCTGTGGCCACTCTAGAGGATCCAGCAGTTGGTTCCATATATCCTACAACCAAGGAAGTAGTAAATGATACAGGCATAGAGTACAAGGAATGCTAGCCAACATCTTGCAAAATAGTGTTAGATCAGAAAATTCATGCATAAAAATTCTTTAAATATTAATTTTTCCCCTCATTTGGAGGAGATTGTGCAATGTAGGCCTAGGGGTGTGAACTTCCTTGGGTTGGTAGTTGTTTCAATGTCTATCATTAAAACGAAACTGGCAAGATGACTTCTCATGGATGGAGTTTCACATTGCATGATCCACGAGGCTGGAGACGGTGGAGCACCGGGCTAGAGGATGAGAAAGGACATGAAGGATTGGTCATCTGGAATGAAAAAGAGGGCATGATGGTCCACAGATGGAGTCCCACGGTGTTGGACCCATGGAGGGTCATGGTTGTCCATTTCCCACAACTTTCCTTGAATAATCCAACGACAGGCAAAAGATCGGGTTTCGTAGCACAGGGAGATAGGGGTCGAAGGCCATTTGGAATGACAAATTCCAAGCAGAGTCTCGTAGATGGAAGTCCATAGGGCTTGGCCCGTAGAGCTTAAAACTTAGTAATTTTATTGCATTTTTCACACATGTTACAACATTCTTTGGCGTGGGACTCGATGGTCAAAGGGACAACACCAAATGGTCATTTGGAATGGCGAGGGGGAAATGACTGAGAGTAGATGGAGGTCTGCATTGGCACACCTGAGGGGCATGGAGGATCCTTCCCTTCTTTTATGGATGTGATGTTTCTGAATGGCTAATGCAAGGGCGAGACCCAGTGAGCAGAGCAATAGGTTTGAAAGGCCATTTGGAACGACGAATCTGAAAGGAATTGAGCGGATGACAATCCACATAGTTGGACCCTACGAAGCTAACAGATGCATCGCTTATCCTAGTTGAATAATCAAGGTTTGCATTTGTTAACCGCTTGGGAGAGATTCGATGGTTGGAAAGGCGCAACAAGATGGTCGTTTGAAATGACAGATCCCAAAGGGTGAAACGTGCATGGAGGTCTGCATCAATGGATCTACAAAGGGTGATGGATGGTCCATTTGGATCTTGGAAATATTTTAAGGCATGGAACGATCAAGAGGAGAATTCACTCTACAAAGGCGGACCCGATGGGATCGGCGACCGAGTTTGAAATTTTTTGTTTCGAGAAAAGGGAATGACCGAGAGAGTGGAGCGGACCCGAGGGGCATGGATGTCACACTCCAAGAACAACTGTAGGGTTGATAAGTTCTGAAGGGTGGATGATCCATCTTTTCAAGGTTTCCCGAGGTTTTTAACTTATGGGTTTTATAGGGAGTCTACCCTTTTACCTAGTTTTTATGTTCTCACTAGAAAGACACTTAATGTAATCACCATTTATAAGAAACAAACATGACTCAGGAAATGAAAAACTCACGTGATGATCCCACATAGAACACTGATGAACTATCCTTAGAAGATGCTCGATATGGCAGATGCAAGCTATGGGCACAACAACAATGGTTGAGGTATGACTCCTAATTGCAAAGAGAATTTTGTGAAAATGATAGGTCGGGCTTAGTATTTATAGGTAATTTATAATTGAATTCTCATAGTTAATGTTCATACGGTGGCCAACGTAATGGTTGAAAGGTCACTTTTGGATAACATCTGGGATGGTGAAGTTCGGTAGGTAGATGGACATCGGGTGGTTGTCATTCAAAATGATCATTGATAGAAAAGAGCCAACCGAAGTGTGGGTCCCACACGGTGGGAGGATGCTAGGCGTTTGCCATCCAGAATAGAAAATACATCAGGGATTCCAACATACAGTGGCCTACAAGGGCAAACCCACACCAGCCCAAGGATGCCAATTTCAACCTTAGATGGAAAACAACTAGAGGGACCCTGTAGGGATTTAGGACTTGGAAAATTCGAGAGGGGAAAAAATGTGATTGACTCGAGGTGATTCTTCAAGGGATCCTCAATCACTTAGAACTCAAAATAAGGGGCGCACAAAATGAGGCAAAGGAAAAATCGCCCGACCCAGTCGAAAAAGAGAGGGCCCCTATTCTGAATGGGGTGTGTGTGATATAGGCAGAACAAGACTCGTTTAAATAGTTCAAGAAATAATTAAAAATTGAGCACTTTAGGTAGAAGAAATTCTTCTAAATATTTTGATCAATACACATCAAATGATTCAGTTGATAATAGGGTTAAAACTACCAAAATAAATTTTAGACATAAATATAATAGATATGTAAATAAAATAAACCTTAGAGTAGAAAATATAAATGTGGATTTACTTGAAGTCACACCTTAAAAAAAACTAGGATTCAACCTCTAATAAATCAAAGAGAAGGTAGACATGATACCCCTTAGTTCTCTAAATAAGATGTTGAAATCCCATTCCAAGATGTTGACGAAAACATTCAATAGAAACTGACTGTAGATAAAGGCAATTCGATTATCATATTGATCTTATGGATCATCTTAGAGAAATACATCATGAAATAGAGGCACAAATTATACAACAAAAATCCCAATTAGCTCAACAAACCCTATTGATGAAGGAACAAAAAAATATTACCCAGCCTCAAAATGTGGCACTGTATGTTCTAATTTAGCAAGTGGCTATTATCTATCAAAATTATCCTAATCCCCCACAAGAAAATTTAATGCAAAATTTTGGGGTCAACCCTAGAAGGCAAGCTCAAAGATTTGTTCTACTGAGACCACCATTGGGATTAGAAAGATATAGACAGTTGGACTTCTACGGTATTTATGATTATCCTAATCTAATTCTAGTTTATATTAGTGGTAATGTCCCAAAATTCCAAGGTGAAAATTCTATCACTGGTGAGGACCACTTAAGGCATTTCATAGATGTCACTCGGTCATCCCAGAATAATGGATCCCAAACTTGGGACATCCTGATTTTTGCCTGAAATCACACATTTTTAGAAAAAACTAATGATTTAAGTCTTGAGAGATCCCATCTAAATGGTATTAATTGAAGAGGGTTAAATAAGACCCCCTTAGATCAAAACCCCTTGGATAGAACCCCTCTAGTCTTGAATCATACCCACAATGGAGTCTCCTTCGCACCTATCAAAATGATAGTAAAAAACACTTTATATTTACCTTTTGAGGGATTAACTAAAGTCATTCAGAAGGGATTATCTTTCTTGTGAATTTTATTGTTTCACACAAGAAAAAAATAGAAAAATAGAGAAAAAAATCTAAAAAATATGTGTGCACTAAGTATTGATGTTCTTATTTCAAAAAAATAAAATTAAAAAAATCAATATATACAAAACAAGTCATGTGTGATATCATACACCTATGTCTAGGTTATAATTACTTTGAACTCAAAAAATAATTAAAATTAATTATGCAACAAAAAATTATGAAAAAATATCCATGCCCTAGATAATGATGTTCAAGATCTATGTTTTAAAAATTACAATTTTATCCTTCGATAAAAAAAATTGTGTGACGACATAAACACCGCTTTTTAAAAATACCATTAAATATAAACATAATTTATTAAAAGTTACATAAAAGAATTAAAAATTTATTTCTAAACTTTTTAAAAATATATATATTTAGAATCTATACACAAATCCTCACAAATCACTAGTTCACATCAACTCCAAATTATTAATGGTTTAGTTGCTATAGGTTTCATAAAGTGAATTCTTTGTAAAAAATGTTGATATTAATGTCCAACTTGGCCAAAAAGTGGGACATAGTATTGTGGGCTGGCCCCACTGATGAAAATTAGGATATCATGATTAAGGTTTTTGTGCAATCATTGGAGGAAAGTGCAAAAGAATGGTACAAGAGTCTTCCAGATAATAATGTAGACTCATGGGATGAGTTTATGAGGTTTTTTCAATTGCAGTATGGAGAAAGAGAAGAATCAAATTTTGCAATCCATGATCTAGCCACCATCAAAAAAGGAGTAAATGAAATTTTCATTAATTTAAACAACAAATTATTATAAAAATGAGGAAATTACCTCCCCAAGTAAGGCCAAATGAGCCTATGTGCCTTGTTCTATATTGTGGAGATTCTGATTTAAAATTAGGCTATCATTTGAGAGATAATAACCCTTAGACCTTGAGGAAGGAATATGTAATGGCTATTAATATAGAGAGTAATCTGAAGGCATCCGATAAATACAAGAAAGTTGATATAGAAATTTTGAAATCACATAAACAACTTCCAAAAAGCCTCTCACCATTGAAGAAAAATAGACAAAATTATAGGATCTATGAAGGATATTTCATACAAGGTAACAAGTAATAAAAATAAAATTTCCTCTAGTATTTCTCTTGTACATTTTAATAAGAGTTATATGTTACATAACAGTCCCTACAATCATGGTTGGTCCAAGAGACTAAGAGGTAATGATAAATTATCATCACCAAGGAACTCAAACCAAAAATATCATGAGAGAAACACCCCTAATAGCTTGAGGAAGGATCATGTAAATCTTCAACAAGATTGATTTTGGTGTGATATATGTTACTTTCTCATGATCAATCCAAGTGCATTGTTGCAGCTGCAATTAATGAAGAGAGAATTCCAAGAGCAGGAGGGTGCACTTGAATGTTATGATGATGCCAATGTAGATTAGTTGGATGCATATAAGGGTGAGGAATTTTTTCAAAATGATTATGATAATTGATGTATTCCTTTTGAGATTCCAAGTAGAGATTTTGAACAACTTAAGGAAAAAATATGAAAAAGGAATAACAAATCAAAGCCTTCCAAGGAGGATATTAGAGCTCTCATTGAGGTTTTTGTCATTCAAATACAAAGTGGCTACCGAATCAAAAATAGAAAGGTTGGTGCCAAGGATTAATCTAATGGTGAAACCATTCTAAATATTCCATCTACACATTTAAATAAAGGAAAGAAAAAGGAACATGATACAAAAAAATAACAAATAGGTCTACTGGAAAGTGTCCACCAAGAAAGAAGATTCATTTACCAAATGCATCCCAATAGAAATTATATGTCCCAAAGATGAAAGTGTTTGATCTACCAACAAACCATATGGGAAATCAATAGATTATGGTCTGGAACGTTCCAAACAAGAGGTTGGAAAGGTGGTTTGAATACAAAGAAATTTTTCGTTAATGATTGGGTAATTCCTTCCATACCTGATACTAATGTTATAACATTCCTCTCTTCTACTCCTTTTCCTGTATACTAGTTGATTGACATGGCTCAAGCTTTTAGTCAATTAAAAGATCAAGTGCCAATTAGGGAGTTGTTGAGGATTCTTGAACACAAGGATAGAATATTGTTATACTTTAATGCCCCTACTATTTTGATTAGCTATATAAAGTTGTAGTTGTTCTCGATGATGGGGAAAACAAATTCAACATACAAGAGACCTCTAATATTTATCTTTGCATTGTTACCATGGGTAACAATCAAACCATTGATCCTTTTTATACATCTTTGTTGATAAATGGTTGGTTAATTCATATTTGTATGTTAGATTTAGGAGCATATAGTAATGTGATATCATTAGAAGTTATGAACCATTTAGGACTGTAAGTTTCAAAATCCTATGGTAAATGTTATGCTATGGATTCATGTGAGGTAAATGTAATTGGGATAGTAAATAATGTCCTTGTGGAACTTTTTAAATACCATGGGAAATCCTTTTCAATGGATATTATCATATTTGATTTCCTAGCTAAATTGGGTATGACGCTATCAAGGAAGTGGATAGATTCAATGGGTGGTAGTCTTCAAATGGATTTATCCTATGCTACCATTGCGATGCAGGAAAATTATGCCCAATTGCACATGGAAAATAAAATGATGATCATTGTATAGAATCCTAATGAGATAAGGAATGAAAATTGTTTTTGATTAGATAAGAAAGGAAAGGGTCCTGATCCCATGGTTACAAAGACAAAACAACAAATAGAGAAATAGGCTGGGGAAAAATAGCACCAACTGCCACTAGAAAATAGTAGCAGACAAACCAAACCAGAGCCTAAAAAGGTGTGCAGTCCAAGAAACTAGAATTGTAACCATAAAACCATAATCAACATAATCAAAATCAAAATCCCCAAATTAAACCACAAAATGGTATGCAAACCATTTATGAGATTAACCAAATTCTAGCAGGTACAAAACCATAACAAAGCTATCAAGAAATAGCAGTCCAGGACAATACCACTAAGCACTGAAAGTTTCAGAGCAAACATTTGACCAAAGAAAAAAGCACCCAATTTTTTCCAATTTGGGAAACAAACTCCCTCCAAGTAGGGCCATATTCAAATTTCAAAGGTCAAGCCTTACAATAAAAAAAATAGGCTAGTAGGCCACCCTCTAAGCTGATAAAAAAATAGCCTGAAACAACAACCACCCCAAGGGTGGGTAATACAAATTGTACTTCCAACCCATACAAGCAAGATTAAGAGGATCCTGAAACCCAAAGCACCAGAAAACAACTAATCCCATCAACACTCCTTGATAGAACCATCCCACATCGAGCTTGTTACTTAGAGCAACCAAATATAAACTAGAAACAATATTAGCACTGATGGGGTTGAGAACCCCCATCAACCTACTTGCCTCTCCACCTTATAGGAGAAAGCATATCCAAAAATTAGCACCACCCAAACAAAAAAACTTTTTGAACACCAACACATCAAAAATCCCCACCTCAAAAGAGAAGTGAGAGAGACCAACAAAACTATGAGGAGCTAAAGCCAACACAAAGCATGACCTCAATCAAAATACCAATTGTAGGCTAGAATTAAGAGAACAACCAACAAAATAGGCCTACAAGCCACCCATCAAGCTGTAAGAACAATAACCCTTAACATCATCGACCCCTAAGGTGGCCAGGATGACCTAAACATCAAGGCCACCATGAATAAACATATTCCAAAAAACAACACCATCAAAACAATAGCTCATGAATAATCATAAGTCCAACACATCTAGACTCCCTACCAAAATTAGGAGTGAAAAATAAAAACAAAGAATTGAGGAGCCACCACTAGCGTTAAGCACCACTGCACCCAAGCACACCAACTTAATCTCAACCTCAATAAGAGAGGATGAAGTGAGGATCAAAACTGTGAGAGCCACCAATATCCTACACAAACATGCTCCACCTCAAAAGGAACCAATAGAAAGGGAACAACCCATTATAGCAACAACAACAGTCTCCACCTCTATAGGAGAAGGCTCCACCTCAAAAAGAGAAATCTTTGTCTCCATAGGAGACCCCAACTATAAAACCCAATAGGAATTCAACACTTTGGTAGTAAGAAAACACACCTCATTTGATGGCAACACAGGCATCAGGTGCAATAAGAAAGTAATATGAGGCAACTTAGCAACCACTAAAGAGAAATCACACCTCAATGACATCAAAACCATTGAGATGGATATGGAATGAAGCCCTAACAAAAGAGGAGCATCCAAATCATAAAAGAGGACCACAAAATAATCCTTGCACAATAGGTTCCACCTTTCTAAAATAGCTTGGATACCAACTCCAAGTGGAGCCAAAGCAATAGCCTCCTCAAACAAACCCTAATCCTTTTGAGGCAGAAAAGAAAAGAAACCAACATAAAAATTGTTGAAGGTATTACTCTTGAGAAAACCATACTTGATTTCTCTAGAGAAAAAAACTAACATCTTCAAAACATGACATATCCCCCACCACCACTGGAAAGAACAACATAATAAACCAACTATCACCTCATAGGCAGTGATAGAAAAAACTTCTAGAATCTTAAGAAAAGTCCATCGAGAAAAGCGTTCTAGTAACAAAAATTTGAAACCCCTAGGAGCAAAGAAATTTAGATCCAAGATATAAGGAAAAGAGAACCCATACCCTAACTCAAACTACGAAGAGTAGGGAATAAAAGACCCATAAACCACTTGAAAACCAAAGTCCATAAGAAGGACCAAACCAACTAAATTCAAGGACCTTAAAAAAGATTTGTAGAGCTTCAAGAGGGGTGAGGTAGAATCACCTAGCCAAATCAAGGAAGAAAAATAGGCATAAGAAAGGGACAATAACCCCAAAGACCCATGAGGACACCAACAAGGGCCCGACAGTCCCTGATTTTGGGAAGAAAGGGAATAAAGTACCACAAAATTTATAGCCTTCAAAAGACTGAATTTAAGCGAGGGAATAGCAAAAAGTGCCTAGAAGGTGCAAGCCCACAAAAAAAAGCCAACAACCTCATCCCTTGAAAAGAATACTCCC
This sequence comes from Sequoiadendron giganteum, assembly GCA_007115665.2. Lineage (NCBI taxonomy): Eukaryota > Viridiplantae > Streptophyta > Pinopsida > Cupressales > Cupressaceae > Sequoiadendron > Sequoiadendron giganteum. The sequence continues at coordinate 235,272,196 of CM021104.1, read as the reverse complement.
TCCAGTTGCAAGCACTAGATAGGATCAATATAGAATAGCAAGGACTCACACTGCCAATTAGAGCCAATGAAATCACTAGTTGAGAAGTAGAGAGGCCAACAGGGCCTCCCCCAATCAAGAAACAAGAAATCCAAGTGAAAGATACCACAAAACTTGAAAACATCCTTAGATCTTGGCTGAGAGAAGAGTAGCATAATACCAAAAAACCAAGCAATGTCAACTTCATCGTCTGATTCTGCCTCACTAACACCATTATTCTAAAAAAAACTTGAATGGCAGAGTGAGACACCCAATAGAGAGTGGAAAAGAACCAAAAGGCCACTCACATCAAACAAGTAAGTAACAACCAAGTCCAAATACTTCATTCCTGAAACATCCTCTAACCCAACAAACCCCAAATTGACAAAGAGAAGAGCAGATAGGCCACACAACCCAAAGAAGGGAAAAAGGCTCGATCGAATAGATTCACAAGGGGGAGGAATCACCCGCAATAGACCATAAACATTATTAAGAACAAAATATGCCTGGACCAGAGGAAAAAAACTGCAACATAACCCTTATCTAGAACTAAAATGTAGTCAAAAGATAAGAGACCACTAAGGCCATTGGACTACAACAACAAGAGAGAATGTGACCAAGCAAACTCAAAGCCAACCACATAAGCTTCAGATGCATGCAAAAGATAGGGGAATATCTAGGAGATCTCCCCACACAAACCCAACTTAGAAGGCAGAAGTTGCCAGACCTCCCAAAGCCAAGAAACATCATCGTCATCCTTCAAATTGGAACCCCCTCCTCAGAACTGTCACAAGAATTCATACTCCCTCGGCCAGTTTTATTCCCACTCAAACTCTTCATCCTCAAGAGTAGATGCATGCAATGTTATATTTCAATAAAACCAAAATATATGTACCAACCTCCTAAATATTTTCTCCCTTTGATGATTTTGATTTGTTCAAAATTTATGCTACATAATATTGCATTCAAAAGTGTTGTTAGAATAATTTTTTTTATCTTTATGTTGAGTTAGATGCTTTGGTAGGCTAATAATAATGAATTTTATAAACATATTGATCCTAATTTTGTGCCCTCACATCTTCTTTGAGAAGATTATGGACTTTGAAATATGTACTTTGACAGTGCATGTTCAATATAAGGTAATGGTGCGGGAATTATATCAATATCCCCTATGGACAAAGATTACAATTTTACTTTCAAAATGAACTCTGAGTGCACCAATAATGTGGTAGAGTAAGAATATTTGTTACTTGGCCTCAACATAGATTTGAAATATTTAATCAAATGCATCAGACTGCATGGTGATTCATAACTTGTGGTGTCTCAAGTTAGAGTCACATATGTTGCAAAAAAAAGACTCGGAATATATAGCAATGTATTTTGGGATACTATTGAGGCCTTCAATGTTTTTAACATCACTTACGTTGAAAGAGAAAACAATGTATTTGTTGATGAGCTTGTTATAATAGCTTCAAATTTTGATTCTTCCCTCATTCCCCATCATTGCAACTATGAATTTGAGATTTTTACAAAGCCTAATATTCCAGATAACATATACAACTAATAAGTTTTCAATGATGATCAACATATTATGAGTTTTTGAATTGCATTAATCATTTTGAAAACCAAAAAATTGATTGAGAACCCATGGTGGAGGAGCATAATGAAGGTAAATATATTCTCTTTGGGAATGAGATCATTCAGCTCAAAATCAATATCATTCCTAGATGTCTTGTTACTTTAGAGAGAATGTCTAGAAATGTTAACTTTCATGAGATAAGGAGTAAGCCTACAAAGAATAAGATATTAGAGGGTATAAAACTAGGAACTGATTCAAATCCTAAGATGGTTTATATTGGAAAGAGGTTGAGATTAAAAAAAAGAAGAAAATGTTGATTGGATTATAAAGAGATTATAATCGTTGCTTGGTCTTATGATGAATTGAAGGATTATGGAGAAGACTTGTTCTATCATACCATTCTATTGGAGCATAGTGCAAAGCCATTCAAAAAGGGAAATATTCTATCAACCCTATTCTTTCCCATAAAATATAAAAAGAGTTGATGAGACTAAAAGAAGATGGTATTATTAAACCAATCTGATATTCAAAATGGGTGTCTAACCTTGTTCCAGTTAGAAAAAAGAATGGGGACATTTGATTGTGTGTGGAATTCAGAAATTTGAATATCAATTCCTTCAAGGATGATTACACATTTCCTAGCATAGATCATTTGTTACAGTAGGTGATAGGTTCAAAGCTAATGTCTATGATGGATGGTTTCTAAATTTACAATTAGGTCATGGTTGATGATTCTGAGCAACACGAGATCACTTTCACTACACCATGGGGAAATTTTGTATATGTTTGGATGCAATTCAGACTTAAGAATGTAGAGGCCACATTTTAGATAGCTATGGATGTATATTTTTTACACCTTCTAAATGAGATAATGGTTGTCTACCAAGATGACCTTACTGCTTACTCCAAGGATCAAAATGATCATTGCAAACACTTGGAGTTAGTCTTCCAAATATGCTTAGAATATGGGATCTTTGAATCCCAAGAAGTGCATCTTCCGTGTGGAAGAAGGTAAGATCCTTGGGAACATTATGTCTAAGAAGGTGTAAGGATTTATCCTAAACATGTCAAATCTATTTAATTTATCCTAAAGCCTTAAACAGTAAAAGTACTTCAATATTTCTTTAGTTAGATAAACTTTGTTCAAATATTTATTTTCAACTTTGCCAAGAAATGAAATCAATCTCTGAAACATTGAAGAAGGGAAAATATTCCAGTTGGGATAAGGAATCAAAAAATTCCTTCTTAGAGATAAAATATGCACTCAAGAAGGCACCAGTTCTGGTGATTTTGGACTATTCTAAGACTTTCCAATTATTTTGTTTTGTATCTTTTTACATTACTGTTGTAATTCTTCTACAGAAAAATAAAGATGGTTATAAGAAACCAATAGATTTCTTTATCAAATCATTGGGAGATGTTGAATTAAATTATTTTGTGATGGAGAAGCATACATATTGCCTTGTCAAAGATGTGAAAAAATATCAAACCTCACCTTATAGGGGCTAATATTGTTGCTTTTATGCCACATACTACTATCAAAGATATTTTTTCTAGTAGGAGGTATCAAGTAAAAGGTGCAAATGGATAAATAAGGTCGAAGAGTATCACATGGAAATTTATACTACCAAATTGGTTAGAGTTCAATGGCCAAAAAAATTAATGGCTAAGGAAAATTTGGATGTTTTTGAGGTCCACTAGGTTAACTCTGACCCCTTTTTCATCTCATGTCAATTGAAGTTTTTCCCTTGGTATAAGGACATTGTATTTTATTTAAAAATAATAATTTTCCTCCTAAATTGAATGGTAAGAAAAAGAGAACTTTGAATCTTGAGGCTCAAAGGTATGTGTTGCTCCAAGGATAATTGATGAGGAGAAACCTTGATGGTGTAATCTTAGATGTTTAAATGAGGGTCAATCAATAAAATTTATTGATGAATATCACCATGGATTATGTGGTGGAAATTATATTTCAAAGATTATCACTCATAAAGTTATGAGGATGGGCTATTGGTCACCAACATATTTAGGGATGTGGCCAAGTTTGTAAAAGGATGTGATGCTTGTCGAAGGTTTTCTGGAAAGTTAAAGTTTGTAGGTGAATTTCCCCTTACAACCATTTTAGTGGAGGCTCCATTCCAATAGTGGGGTCTTGACTTCATAGGGGAAATTGTAGAAAAGTCCAACAATCGATACAAGTGGATATTGGTGGCTAGTGACTACTTTACTAAATGGGTGAAAGCAATTCCTACAAGAAACACTACCTCAAAGATAGTGATTAATTTTTTTCTAAATAACATAATCGCCATGTTTGCGTTTCCATCAAGAACTATTGTTGATAATACAATTTGTTTCAGATCTAATGATTTTGTTGACATGTGTTCACAGTATGGGATCTATTTAACACATTCATCACCTTATCATCCATAGGGAAATGTATAGGCTAAATCAAGCAACAAATGCATAATGAATACCATAAAATAACTCTGGATGCAAGCAAGAAAAGGTTGGATGATAAGTTAAAATTTGTTGTTTGGGTAGATAGGGTAGCCTACAAGAAGGATATTGGGAATATTCCATTTGAACTAGCATATGGGGTTGAAGAAAATTTACTAATTAGTTTACGAGTTGTTGTAGTATATTGAAGGAGAAGAAGAAAGTGTTGTCTCCAAAATAATTCACGAGTTAACTAAATTAGAAGAAACCAAGAGTGGTTCCCATGAGAGAAATTTATTGAGGCAACAAAAGGTGAAGCATCTCTTTGATAAGAGGGTTGTCAAGAGGGAGTTTCATACTTGAGATCTTATCATCATGTGGAATTCTAGGCTAGAAGACATAGGAAAACATGGAAAATTTGATACCTTATGGGTTTTACCCTATCAAATTGCTAAAGAGTGTGGTCAAGGAACACTCTACCTCAAGATCTTGGATGGAAATTTCATGGAGTTGTCAGTTCATAGTCAACATCTCAAGCACTACTTCTCCTAAATGTGAGGTTCTTTGAACCTTTGTGTCATATGTTCTTTTTTATTGTCTTCTTGTGTGCATTCATGGCCTTGTTTATCATGATGTAGTACAATTCAGTCCCAATCCTTGTTGTTCCACTTTTTAGTCTATTATATATAGATTTGGATTAGTGTTCTGCCTGCAAAAGATACATGTCCCGAATTAGATCCAATGTTAGCAAATATAAATTTGTTTTGAGTTTATAAAGCTTTATATTTTCCCCTTGTGCTCCCCATAATTTTTGGCCAATCTAATAAATTTCATAGTTGTATCATGTTCAAGTCCCTTAGGTGGTTGCATTACCCCTTCATCAGGCTATGGCCAAAAACCCATTTTGTAGAATGTCCAAGATTTAGTCTTTTTTCCCCTGCTTTCGTTCGTCCTTCATGTTCTTTTAAGGATTCGGTCCCTAAACAAATATTTGGACCACATCCAAATATCCCTTTTTTTCCACGATCTCCCCTTCTTTATTTTTTCCTTTTTTCCAATCAAGGTTTCAGTTTCTAAACAGACACTTGGACTAAGGTCCAAGTCCACTCTTGCCTCCCGCCCCTTCTCTATTATTTTATTTCTTTCTTCTATTGTATCAAGACTTCGAGTCTCATTCAAACTTTAGACCTAATTCTAAAAGGTATGAAACCCATAATGATTTCTCACCATCACTCTTTCCCTTTCATCCCATCAGGACTTCGGCTCCTGATGAGGCCTTCGAACTCAAAATTTTGTGAGCCCACATACCCTTTCCTCGTTGATTCTCTTTCTCTTGCAAATGCATGAAAATGATGCCATGTGGTATCCTTTCCATGGATTTGTAGTCCCTTTCTTCCCATTCCTTGTTCAATCTAAGAATGCATGGAAATAATTTCATGTGACATCATTTTTGTGAGCCCGCTAATTTTTTTTGTAGATTCCTTTTTGTCTTGCAAAAGTGTTGAAACAATTCCATGTGGAATCCTTTCTTCATGTCTGCCCATTCTCTTGCCAATCATTATTTTCTTCATACGAAGGCATGAAAATCTTACCACATGGCATATTTTTCATGGTTTCATTGAGTCTTTCTAGTGGCCCCTTCTTGGTCCATGGATGGATAGAAATTATGCCAAATAGCATCCTTTCCATAAATCCATCACATTTTTTTAGTGATCCTTTCCTCTTCTTGTGAAACATAGAAATCCTTCCACATGGCACATTTTTCATGTGTTCACCCTTTCTTTTAGATATTTTTTTCTATAGCCTAAGGAGAGAAAAAAGTTGTCACATGGCACATTTTTCATAATTCCACCACCCTTTTTTTGTGGGCCCCTCTTTGGCCTATTAGAGAGTTGAAATTTTCCACATGGCACATCTTCCACGATTCCACCAACCTTTTTTGGCGAGCCCCTCTTTGGCCCATTGAAGTGAAAAAAGCTACCAAGTGGCACATTCATTTTTTATCAAAAAATTCCATCTATTTTTGTCTCCCTTTTCTATCCCATCAGGATTTCAAGTCCCAAAAGGACTTTTCGACCTAAGGTCTAAAATATCCAAAACTAATAAGGATTCCCAATCTTGATCATTCTTATTTTTTAATCTAGCTAGGACTTCGAGTCCTTACGGGATATTTTGTCCTAAGGCCTAAAATCAATCAGAACTTGTGATCCTAACTTCCTTTTGCTTCTTGGTAAGTTCCTATAAGGGTTTTGACACCCAATTGATCAAAAGTTCTGATCCATTTTAGTTTCTTACACCTGACTTTCTTCCTTGTTAGGATTTCAAACATTTTTTATACTTTTAGATTTTTTAACCCATAGTTTGAATCCAATTTATATTTCCATTGTTTCCCTCCAATTCATTTTTCCTTAGGATCCTATCAAGGTTCTAAAACCTAATTGGACTATTCAACTTTCCATGATATTTTCATGTTTTTTTCCATTAATGATTTAACAACTTTCTCAACTGCCATATTTTGATTTTTAGGGCTATCAAGATGATCTTTAATGAATTTTCAACAACTCAAGTGGAAAAAAATAGTACCCATGCTTCTTTATGATACTCAAGCCTCCTTTTTGTTAGAGATCCAATCTTGGTCGTGATTTTCCATTGATTTTGTGGGGGTTTTGTTCCACTTTTTTGTGCTCATTAATGTGAAGGCATGGCATGGGTATTAGAACCTATGCGGCATGATTTCTTCTAAAATTTAGATGTCCACATGTCTACACATGATTTTATAGGGTTTTAGGCCATGTCCTTAACCCTTCCTCCTTCACAACCTATAGAGGTATAAATTGCACTTTTCGTACTCATTGTAAGGGTTGGATTTTTTTTTCAATTTTAGTCCAAAGAGAGGCTTTTGCTCAGCCATTAGAAGAAAGTATTCTCAGGAAACCCTAAGTTTCAACTTCTAGTTTTGGGTATAGTTATTTTGTATTGTAACAATCGGGGTTTGACCCTGATCTTGTAATTTAGCATTTTTAAACCTTGAATATTGTGTGATTAAAAGAAAAACCAACCTTAGAAGAGTGTTTCATTATATGTGGTATGCATTTCCGAATGTATAATTGATTTTTTTTCAACCAAAATTTGTAAAATCTATGCAAATACTTTGCATAGTATCTTTTCAATATAATAAATGAAATGTATGGGTATGCTTAAGGATTACTAAGTAGACTCTATTAATATTTTGGTACTGTCTATTTCCTATTTAAATCAATATATAAATCCTAGCTTTGGTGTGCATTTTGAAAGGCATATTGTTTTCTGGTGACTTGATTAAGTCATTACCTTGTTTTAGTTATGGCATCTTTGGTTAAATATAAAGACTTTGTTGCCCAATGGATAAAATCACTAGTATGTAATTAGATTTTTCTACTATCATCCTCATCAGACTCCAAACACGTCAATTTAAAAAATAAATTACGTTTTGATTTATGTTTGTTTTACTGCCATGTCTGAATGAATACAACAATATAAGGGTGTATCATAAACTCATTCTTAAAACACTTATATGGTAGAATATTTGTTAGAAATATTCTCAACCTTACTTTTCCAAACTAGCACATAGGTATATTGTGACACCAGTATTGGGATACACTGTGTAGTGGGTATAGTTTGTTGTATGGTATTGTTTAGTGTTTCAAATCATCCATTTGGAATCATAGGGAAAACATCCCTTGGTCTTGTAGATCCAAAATTGAAGGTCTTACCCACCTCAATCATTGGTGCTTAGATACCCAACATGAATATAGGTTGTGGTAATTTTCCAAGTTTGACACCCCTAACACTTGCAATATTATCAAACCTTAGGGATTTGGGTCCAACAACTTTAATCACAAACACCTTATATAGAAATAGTTTTAAAACATTGATGCACTTTTTCCTTGTGTTTCAATGTTGATACTTTACCTCTTTCATGTGAAATATTTTTTTTATTAATATGGATTTTCTTTCATTTTTTAATTCTTTAAATAAATAAAAATTTATTTTTATTGTAACTCACTTGTAAAGGTTCAGTATAATATATATGAATTGTCAATTTAGTCAAATTTATAAATTTAACTCTTACCTTTTCAAGAAAATATAGCCAATTTAATTTTTATTTTAAAATGATTGTACTAGATCAAATAAATATTTCATAATACAAATTTATAAATCATCTATAAATCCTTCTTTAAGAACTTATAAAAAGAAGGATATCATTGTATCAATGTGACTATTTGATTGTAAGTACTGAAAATCAAAACTATAACATGTTAAATAGATTTCATACAAGAGAAATTCAACTAGTTTGAAGAGGAAATTAAGATGAATTTTTTTTTTATCATATTGAACATTTTCAAATATTTTATGTAATTGTTTAGGTGTAAATATCCATATGCATGGAAATATTTTTACATAAAAGTAATATTTAATTAATGCATACATGTTTATAAAATTCTATGAGAACTAACATGTTCTATATAATTAATATAAAATATCTTCCCTTAACTTCAAGAATATTTATTCTATATACATACAAGACCAACCATGTGAAGGTTGAATCTCATGTGACCTCACCTAACCTAGACCCATAAATCTAGATCTATTCTATAAATTCTTCTAAAAGACCTAACATATAGACCTAAGACATTTTAAGAAGTTTCACGAGAAAGATAAATAAGAATTTAACCATTAAAATAAAAAATGAAAACATACCAAAAGAAAATCCAAACTGTAAAATCAAAACTAAGAAAACTCTAACTCAAATAACACAAGATAATTACATACCGAAAAACTACTATATTATGAATCACACTTGTGTTGAAATCATACAAGTACATTCAAATTGGAGTAAACCTAATACACTTATTTTATATAGGTTCTGGTAGAGGTATAAGAAACCTAAGTCACATATTCTAAAGCTTCATGTGTAGACCTAAGACACCTAAGTTACATCTAGGTCTTATTCTCTAATTGTGATTTGTAAGATACCTATTCTAAACCTGATAAAATATTAGACAAAAGAAACATAGCTCATAAAACTAATAAAATAAATTTTATAATGAGTTCATTATATATAGCTTAGAGATCATACATGTCCTTGAACTAAATGGAAGTCCTTCTCCATAGTTTTCATATCATATTGGTTGGTTTAGCTTTCTCATCAATAATAAATAATATTTTCTCATGGTCATATTTATCTAGTCTTCACTTACAATGTCCATGTGTGCATGAAATGGGATAAAGAGACACTACTAAAAATTACTAGGTGGCTATATTGATACATCATGTTGTGAGGTTGGATAGTATGCATAGGGATATGATTAGGTTGTGACTACCATAAATATTAATTAAGTTATATGATCATTAATATAGTCTTCTATAGGTAGGAAAGTTAGCATGGGTGTCATCCAAGTCATAAATCTAGTATATATAGGATCTAGTGGTTAGTTTGTTTTCTTCTTGGAGAAATTTTGAGGTTTAATCCCTCAAAATGGAATTGTTCTCAAGAAATTTTCAATTATTTGTAGTATATTTACTATTATATTTTATTGTGTATAAGTAATTTAATTGCAAGTGTTATTAAAGAATTATCTTGAGATCTAAAAGACAAGGAATATGACAATTGTTTTAATTTAAGAGGCTGAATTATGGAACTCACATCTCTCTCAATTTGGTGATTTTTTAAATAAGATTGGAGAGTTGATTAGGAACATATTAGTATTACTATAATGAATATTTGAGGTCATTTGGAGTTATTGTGAAAATTAGAGTTTCACCAATTTCATTCCTAAGAATTAAAATTAGTGAATTTCTTGGAGATTATTTTTGATAAGTGAGATCTAGTATCTAGTAAATTACAATAAATTTTTTGAGTAAGTTATTGTGAATTTTTTTATGGTCCATCATGGAAGGTCAAGGAATAATCAATCATTCAAAAAAAAATCTATAAAATTGGAGCATATTACAAAGGAAAAATTGAAGGAATTATTTTTAGGTGATTTAAAGGTTCAAATCAAATATGGGGTTTGTATGTTTCATCCAAATTATGTGTCCTAAGCAATTATTATATAAATTTGGGTAGAGGAAATATTTTTGACTAACAAAAGGGAGGAATTCCCTATTAATAGAGATTGGACGACCCCTACATCATCATTTTTCAAACTATGAGATTGATGTCTTAACAAATTAATGAAAAAATGTCAAAAGATTATGTTTCAAATGTGATGGGGTAAAAGTTTATAATGGTGTCACACTTTTATAAAGGAAATGATCAATGAAAATATAATTTTTCAACTTGGACCACCTAGAAGTGACATTTATGTTTTGAAATTGTGTAAACTAATAAGATGCATGACTCTTAATATAGTTTTTGTTTATATTTTATATTTTTATTTTTAAAATTATATATATATATATATATATATATTTAAGAGAAGAAATTTAGTTGCAATTTTTTTCTTTTTGAGAAAAGTAAGATTGATGACATGTCGTAAAAAAGAGAAAAAAATCAACTATTTTTTTCACATAGATAATTTGAAAATCTAGTGTTTGATTTTTCATCAATTTTTTTTTTTAATAATTGTTTAAAGTCAAAATTAATCAAAATGTCATAGCTTTCATGGGATGCCAAATTTTTTCTATTTTTTTATATAAAAAAGATACCCTCCTGTAGTACACCATATATTTTAAATATATTTTAATATTATTTAAAAAATTTATCAACCTCATGTTTGATTATAATAACCTACTTATAATAAATTTTAAACAAATATATTAAACTAATCAAAAATATCATTTTTTTAATTCTAAATGCTACGCTCTATAAAAGGGTATTTTCATGAAAGTAACCTTGGTAGGAGAAATATGTAGTTGAAGTTGATTATTTGTTACATATATCCCAAAAGAAAGGTTAAGATTCCACATAGATAGTTTTGGGAAAAAGTGTTTTGACCAAATTAATTTTTCTAAAAAAATGTTTCAAGTAAAAGATTGCATGAAAATTCAACCTACTTTGAGCTTAAAAATTAAGTTATATCTACTTAGTGGTTTTAGATGAACTAGTTTCACCCAAAAAAATTGTTCCATGTAGGTGTCAAGTACTTTAAAGTGAAACTATTTCATCAAAAAATATTTAGGGAAAAATCATTTTTCTTGAAACTATTTTGTTGGTGAAAAGTGTGATAGTTTTGTATGTTTACTTGATGGAAAATGTAAAAATAAAATAAATATGGAGAAAAAAATTTCTGTATCAAGAGAATATACAATGAAGAAAAAGATAAAGAAGTGGTAGTAGTGGTTGCATAAGACTCAAAAATATAAAAAAGGTAAGTTATTTCTTGTCATACACTATGTAATTATAATAGTATTTTCCTATTCAAGAGAAATAAAAGGATGCTACTAGTATGAATTTCATGTTAGATTTACCTAGAACTCAAAGAGGAGTTAATTTAGTTTTTGTAGTGATTGACAAGTTTTCCAAAATGACATATTTTATTGATTGGAAGAATAGTAGTGATATTTTGTATGTAGGTTATTTATTATTCAAATAGATTATGAGATTTCATTGATTATCTGAGAGTATTGATTCAAATAGAGATGTAAAATTTGATGGTTATTTTTAGTGATGCTTGTGGAAAAAGATGAATATTGATTTGAAATTTAATTTAATGTATCACTAATAAATTGTTGAATAGACATAAGTTATGAATAATATTTGGTTGATTGAAAGAATAGACCAACTAAAGACTCTAAATGAATGTCCAATATTGATATAGACCATTTTATATTTCCTTTACCTAAGAGCCTTGATTTGAAGTGAGAGGCTCACTTTTCAATTAATTAAGGTGTATGATGTAGGACCATCTTAGGGTGAGTGCAGGATCATGATGGGCCAAATAGTGGCGATAGCAAAAAATATATGATTTCAGTTAGGAAAAAACACAAAATGCATATTTGACTTTTTACTTGTGTTGGATAAAAAGTATATTTTTCTTTGGTAAACACCAAACAAAAATAGATATCTATTATTAATAGATACCCATTTTTTAAATCTAGAAAATGGATATTGATGTAACTAGATATCCATTATTTTCTCATTTTCATATATATATATATCACTATCATTATTTTTTATATACTATTATTTTATGTAAATTAAATGTTATAATAAAAAATAAATAACTATATATTATTATTTAATATAATATAATATTATTATTATGTATAATATAATGTTATTAATATAATATATATTATTATTATGTATGATCTATATATTATAATATTATAATATATGAGGATGAGGAGCACTCTAGGAAACGGGTTGGTGCAAGGCAACAGGAATTTTTCAAATTTCTTTAGTAGACACCACCGCTTTCGAGGTCACCTTCAGGGGTACAATGTAAATCCTAGCTGGTGAGGATGTTGTGGCATGGATCTAGTTATCTCCCGTTTATGGATATTTCATTTTCCTAGAAAACATTTGTCGAAGACATAGAAAGAAGCTTTTGACATTTGTGGATCTGAAGGAGAAGGGGAAATTAAAAGTTATCTAGTGACCATTCCAAATGGTGTTCCATTAAATGTCTCTTTTCCAAATAATAGTATTCTTGATAAGGCTTTGTATCATAGTCATCTTCAAAAAAAATGGTGGTATAGGCAGGAAGAAATAAAGAAGGAAAATTTATTTTAATGTAGGGAAGGATTTATACTCACAATACCCTCACTAAATTCTCACAATAAATGCTAAAAAAGAATAGAGAAATTATAAATTAACACATAGAAAATTGATTGCACAAGAAACGAACAAATTTCTCCATTAAAATAAATATGATTATAAGATTTTTTCAGTCATCAATGGACTGATGTGCATCAAATAAACTTAATAAAATCAATTGATATGCAATTGAATAGCAATCTAACACATTCTATGCTCAACTATGTGAGCTTCTATAATCTAATTCGTCTTCTAGCACTTCAATACCACTTGCAACTTCTATATCTTCAACTATGTTGTTTTTAAACCTTCATGGAATGTTGTAAATCAGTCCAAGCCTACAAAAAACACACCATTTTTTTTCTCTACAGAAAGCTAAGCCCTCCTCTCCATTTCCTTAAAAAATCCACTTCAAAACTCTTTCATTGTTTCATAAATTTCTAATTCTCCACCACTCTGTCAAGGGATTTATTTCATATATATAACATTTTCCTTCTGTTGATGGTGTTTTTATGCACTTCACAACACAAGTAATACGTAGTTGTATTACCTCTCTGGAAAGAAAATCTTCCACAATCAAATTGCAGAACACTATCCCAAGGTTTCTCGGATGTCAGGTCTTGACGATGCTTGGAATATATCAATTGTTTGATGTGATTTTGCTAGAATCACAAGGCGGTCTTACGTGGTTTGAAGCTGTAGGAGAATCAGGTCAATGAATGGAGTTTTTTGAATATGGAATTACTGCATTTCACTATAGGCTCAGACAACAATCTTGGACTCTATTGTTTCGTCAGATTTGGCTTTATAATGTGCAATGAACCTTAACATAACTTGTTTTAAAGAAAAGGAAAATAGGGCAAGGAAGAAGGATGGTTCCTGGACCTGTAATTACCAATGAACAGTGATCATGGAGGTTCCTATTGTGGACAGTTTCCTTTAATAGAATTTCACTTAATTTGAATTCTCACAATGTCATGAAATCTATGCTATCTTCTAGGGACTGTAGATATTCATCATTCATTCACCATGTAATGTGAACAAAGACAAAGTTTAATGAGTAGCTATGAAATTATAGTCCAGGCTAACTTTGCACAGTCATTTATCAGTAGCAAAGCACCAAAATTATGGACAAGGAAAGCATACACATAGCATGAATCTTCAAAACCAAAGACAACATACTAAATCCACTATAGCTAACTAAGGAAACTAGAGCAACAAAGTAACTTGAAGAAAAGTTTTAACTAAAGGGAGAAGAATCATGAAACATGTGGAGAAACCCAGAAATACACCAGAAAATGACTCAACTCTCCTAAAATGAGAGGAGGAGAGCCCTATTTATAGTTTTCAAAAAGAAAAATTAGTGGCCAAGATTCAATTTTATTGTGTGGCCAAGATTCACTTTACATTAGGGTTTCACCTACCCCCAAATACATTTCATTTATAAGACTTTTCTTTCTTTTCCCTATTTTGTCATCTAGTGACAACACTATAGCAATTTTATCCTATAACTGGTTGCCCTTTGTTGTAGCTATTCTTTAAATAATTATTCATAGATGAACGGGTTGCCTTTGTGCTTCTTCAATGTGGCATACTCCATAAAGCTCAAGATTAGTGGTTGGAACTTATCTAACTCCATGATGTCGGATCGCGAAATCTGATAGCTCCATTCCTGGGAATTGCTAACGAGATTTTTCCAGTCATCATCATATTTAGCAACATTATCTCTAAAGAGTTCTGAATGTGTGAAGGCTCGAGTAGCGAAACTCATGAAGTCAGTGGTGACCTCAGTTGACATCCCATCTTCCATGATCTTTAAGAAGTGGGGCTTTATACTCTCAGGATTGATCTCGACCGCACGAAGCTCATACCCCATCACCAGCTTGAGGTACCGAGAGCACTCATCTCTAATCTCCCTAGCCCATTCAATATCCAGAACTATATGCTCCAAGATTTCCTCTAGCCTCCTCTTCCGGTGATTGAAATCTCGCCTCCATGTATCCACTAGCCAGTGATCATCATCTTTGAGGGCAAGGTCCTTCTCCCAGACCTCGCTTGGCAATGCGAGTATGGCCTCAATCTTCGGGTAGGCTGCCCCATATTTCCTTGGGAACTCCTCACAGATCTGCCTTGTGCCCTCAAGGGTTCTTTGTACCTCCAAGAACTTATTCATTGTTCAGACAACCAAGTTGATACCTATGTTCCCCATGTCCAAGACCAACCAAAACTAGTTTTTTGTAGTCCTATCTAGGTTCCTTCTTTTCTCTAATTTATTAATCAGTTCTTAAGACAGCAGCTAAGGTGGGATAGATGATGTCATGGGTTGCTCATCCGGGGATGGCCATTGTTGAATATAGGTTGTAAAATCAGCTACCTATGCTTTGAGTTCTTCCTTAGATACCTTAACCTGTTGGATAAGATGCACCATTGTGGCAACTGATTCCTGGAGGTGATCAACCTTTTGCTCCCTTGTGGCCATTCCCAAGTTGATGGTGGAGATGTTGTAATTTATTCCTTGTTCTCCAACCATTGGTGTAGCTATATGCACTGCCCTAGATCCTAAGGCATCCATAATTACCTTTGACCTAATCTTTGGCTTCTTCTCCTTCCTGGTGCTTATTTAGGCTCTAGCCAAAATGGCTTCTAGCCTTGCCTTGGGATCTTTTAGGGTGGGAGTCTTTTTTTTCAACTTCTTTTCTAGCCAATCGGGCATTTGAGGCTCTTCCCTAGGTGGTTCACTTTGATTCTTGTTGTCCTCCTTCTCAAGTTCAATGGCTTAGACAACAAGAGCCTTCTTCTCAGCTTTTTTATCTCCCTTCTCCTCATCAGAGTCATGCTCAAGCGATATATACTTAGGGGGAGACTTAGTGTGTAGCTGCTTGTTAGAGGGATCCTTCCTTTCAGTATCCCATTCCTCATCATCCTAGCCCTTTTCATGTTCCTCGGGCTTCTCCTCTTGCTTAGCTCTATGGAGGGATGCTTCCTCATTGTGTTCCAAGGTTTGATCATGCCCCTCAATTGGAGATTTTCTACGCTCATTCTCTAGAGCAATAGTTCCCTCTTCACGCTCAAGCCGATCTTCTGCCTCCTTATCCTCAATCTCCTTAAGTTGCTTGCCCCACTCTTCATTGAGTTCAAGATCATTTGTTTCTCTTATTAGTTCAGCATCCAACTCCTTGCTTCTCTCACTGGAGGACTCATAGGCTACCTCATCAATCTCCCATCATTCAAATAGTGGACATTCATGGTACTCAAATTCTTCATCCTCTAGCCTCGTCATAGCCTCTAGCTGTTGTCGCTCAAGTTTGTCAGATATTTGCATTGTCACCTCCATTCTTGGGGGGTTGGAAGGTGGAGGGAGAACTGGAGCATGGGCCATAGCTTGAGCTATTGAGGCTTGAACCACCGGATTGGTAAGCATTCATGAAAGCTCAGATGACACGTTTTGCATGTACTTCATAAAAGATTCCGAGAGGCTGAGGGTAGGCATCATAGCAGTAGAAACATAAGGAAGGGAAGGAGACATAGAGGAAGAGGAGATTGGCGAGGATGTAGCAGAGGATGAATCTATGGGAATAATCTACATGATAGGAGAGGTGGAAGCAAGGTGAACAGAGATGTCCACCGTAGGCGGGTAAGAAGCAGAAACAACAAGTGAAGCATGTGGGATGGTGGCAATAGCAGCATCGATAGTAGTTGTAGTAGATGGAGACCTCAGCGAGTCTGATCCCTCTCCCCTTGTCCCACGGGGTGAACCCTTGGGTGTCCCAGACGTCCCCATTCGTCCGATTGTTTTCCTTTTCTTTTGGGAAGGTTCCCCCTCTTATGCCTTATGAGCATAAACCTTTGGTTTGGGTAGCTGCTCGTTGGCCTCTTTTCTCTTCTTGGTTTTAGTTGATGGTGTGGTTTTGGATGCTTCCCCATTTGCAGCAGTAGCTGCCCCTCCATAAGAGCCACTTGGTTCACTTTCTAGTACCTTAAATGTCAAGGAGACTCCTTGTTGTTTCAATCTGGTTACCTGTTGGTCAATCCACGCTCTTGTTTAGATTTCAATGGGTTTAGTGAGCACATCAATGTCATCAAGTTCTCTCTCATCCCAATCAATCGCAGGGAGTGGAAAATTGGCGATGGCATCATATCCTGGATCAATCACCGTATCCTCATCCTCTTCGAGTTGGTCAGGAACCGGGCGCAGATTTATTCTTCATACATAGATGGCAGTCATGCGCATGTAGTGCCACAATCACACCTCGAGATCATCTTTGCAGTTGGCCCAGAAATCCTTAACGTTGTGGAGGTGGGCACACTCCCATCCCAATGCCTCTCTAATATGCCCGTATAGGTCCATTACAGGCCGAGCTGTATATTGGCGGAAATGGTATTTGGTGAACTCCCTTTCTGAATACCCCACACATTGGGAATTATGAATCTTGTACATTCCCTGGTCAAGCCCAATGGGGTAAGATGTGCCCACCAGATGTTTGCTACTCAGGATGTTATGAATGTGCCCTAGTTGCCAGGTCAGCTCAAAGAGGATGATCCAGTCATTGGGTTACCAGGGCAGCTTGTTTGGTTTTTCTGTAAATCCTTGGGCATGGATGCAAGTGAACTTTAGAAATTGAATATACAAGAAGGCATATTTCCTAAGGAGGGCTCTAGCACTATGTGAAACTCTTCTCTGAAAGTCACCTCCTAGGGATTAGATGATGTGGGCGATGAACGCATCATTCACCCTTCAATAATCTTTCTTGAAGTTCTAGAACTGTAGCTGAGGATACTTATCATAGGGCTTGAGCTCTACCCCTGATGCCTCATTGGGCACCACAATTAATCCCTGATAGTGTCGCCGGTCCGCAAGGGAGTATACCAGTTAGGAGGTCATGAAGAACTTGGAGGTCTTCTTCACGGTTGTAAATTATTCATGGAAGTGGTCACTGATTATCTCCCCCTAGTAGAAGGCAACACCGTCACCATGGAGAATCTGCTCCACAAAGTAGAACATCCACTCCTAGAAGAGGGCCGCAGCAAGAAGGCCCATTACTTGGCTTAGCAAGGTCACAAGGTCATGGTAATCCTCAAAGAAGTCGCTACGAAAAAGCTCCTGAGGGAGCTTGCCAGCACTTCCCACTTGTCCTTCAACCAATATTGATTGATTAACTTCTTACACTTCAGAGGGTCCTGTTCCCATAATTCCATGCATTCCTCCATGGTGGGGATCTCCATGGTCTTAAAGGTAGGAATGTGAAAAGTTTTTGTTATACTTGATGTTGACATGTCTGCAAGGATATTACCATCCCGATCCACTATTGTTTGGGTCTCCTACTGATATGCTTCCACGCAGGCCATTACCAGTTTTGAGGCCACCAAGGCCAGCGGGAAGCTTGTAGCTTTGGCAATTTTGCTACACCTTATCAATCTTGTGTTCTCTGTCTTGGGATTCACCTTGAACCTCTTTATAAATTCATCGACATCGACCTAGCTGATGTTCGTATCCATGACATCTCTCCAGAGAGTGGTGACTCTGGATTGTAAGGGGACCCCTTAAAATTTGTACTTCATTAAGTCTTTATCCTCCTTGCCTCAAGGAATTTTGGCAATTCCTTTTCCCTTCTCCTTAAAAGCGTGAGAAGTTTCTACACTAGATTCCATAAATCGTGCACAAAAGACATGAATTAGTAACCTTAAACATGTAGAAATGGCTCCGGACAAGTCCCTGCACATCAAAGTTAGCCCTGCAATAATCATTCATATTCGACAACCTCATAACATTTGTTAAAACATCATCACTAAGCAGGGCAGACAATTCGGGTTCCCAGGGCCAAAGTTCCCTTAGCAGAATGTCATTTGGAAGGAAAAATTGAGCATGGAACTCGCAAAGGCATTTCCCAGTGTTGGATTTACACAAATAAAGGTTGGTGTGAAGGAAGACCTAATTTTAGCAAGTGGTTCAAAATCCATTTTGGATTTGGAGGTCATTTGATCATTCATTTGGGAGTTTGGGCATCAGATGCAGGACAACCATTGGAAACAGTGCAAGGGAGACAGAACTTTGGGCGTTAGAATCCGGATCTTGGATTACCATCATCGGGAAGTAGTTACGATTTAGTCATTCGCAATGGCGAAATGGAGGTGGCAATCCGGGCGTGAAATTCTAGAGGGCAATCTCTGGAGACTATTTGAGGATTCAAGAAAGCTAGGCGGTGAACAACGGATCAGGACCTAGAAGTCGGGAAGTCGCATTGAATTCGTTGTTTAAAATGGCGATAGTGAAATGTAATTCTGGAAGCAAAATTCTGGGGGTCGGGACCCGGAAGAAGATTGGGCTCCAAATTTTTGCTTAGATTTTGGTTTCGGTGAAGAGCAGACTGGGGTTCGAGCCTCGGGAAGTCGCTTAAGAATGGTAGTTCAAAATAGTTAAAGTGACACAGAATTTCGAGGAAGGAATTCCGGAGGTCGGGGTTCGGAGTGACTTCAGATTTTGGATTTTACCAGTTTCCGCTTGGAAATTGGAACCGGACTTTGCACGGTTGGGATCCAAGGTCCGGAAAGCCGCTCGGGGGAGGTCGTCAAAATGGTGAAATCAACATGGAATTTCAAGGATCGGATCTTGAGACAATTTTGATTTTTGATTGGTTTTGATTTTCTATGTTTTAGACATGGACCATGTGTGCCCAGGGCTCGAGAGCCAGATTGACACTTGGGGGAGGCCGATAACAGAGACACAACAGAAACCCGCGAGGGGAAATCCGGAGGTCGGGATCCGAGGTGAGGTTGGCCGCTTGGAGCTTTGGAATTTTAAGTTGTCTATGCAGATGACCGTAGGTAAGCCCAGGCCTGGGAGACATCGATGACTATTCCAAAGAATGGTCGTGGAAAGGTTAAGCTCGGATTTGAATTTCAAGGCCCCAAACAATCGATTTTTAAGATTTCAACATATGGGTTTTTTGGGGAGAGTACCAATTTACCAATTTTAAACCCAATTTTACATTCCACATTGTTTTAACACTTGAAAATTCACAAAATAAAGGACAGGGTGCACAAATGGCGGGCATACCTCAAGATCCCAAAGAAGCAAACTATTGGCCGCATAGAAGATGTCAGGAAAAGAACTCGGACTGTGGGCTTGAAAATGACGGACGCCTCAGAGCTCTCAATTTCTCTATCACTTGGTCAGGTGAAAATGACAGCCAAAAAATCCATTTAAATAGCCGAAATGGCCATTAATGCAGCAATTAATTCCTTCGTATAGTGGCCAAAGAGTTGGTGAGTTCAAATCCCACAGGCGGCGACGAGCGACCCGGAGTCCGGTGATTGGAAAGATGTCCAGCTACGGCCATGAGAAATGGAAAAGCGTAAGCGGAATTCCAGATGAGGAAACCCGGGATTTGGGGTCCAGGTTCTAGAAAGACGTTGGGCACCGGATGCCAGCGACCGCAATGCCGAAATGGAAATCCGGAAGGGGAAATCCGAGGGTCTAGGCTCGGGAGACGCTGCAGACGTCAGAAAGGGCATTTTGACGAGGGAAACCTGATCTGACTTTAGACTTAGCATTATTCGAAGGGGTCAGGTTCGGTCAAACCTAGTATGCAACTTTGAAGGGTGAGTTGACCAATTAGGACACAAAGTGGACACGCAAAATGAGGTGAATAAAAAGTTGCCGACAATCAAAAGGGGAAGAGAGGGTCCCCATTCCGAATGGGGCATGTGTGCAATAGGCACAACACCTTCCTTAAGCAAGTATTCCATCTCCTGTAGCTACAAAATCAGACTTCAAAAAGATAATTAAAACCCACTTACAACAACCTCACAAATATAGGATTTTTTCAATTTTATTTCCCTCCTCTTTTGACTCCCAAAAAGGAAAGAAGACAAAAATCAGTTTTGGGCACCCACTTCTCCAATCCCTACTTTTTAGGGATCATGATGAAGTGTTGTAACTACCCAATTTTAAAAATCCAACACCTCAATAATCTTTTGAAATACTTTGCAATTAAAGATGTAAGTTGCTTTTCTTTCTTTTTCACCCCACTAGCCAACTTGTCAATGTGCTAGGAAAAAAATTAACAAGTTTATTTAAACAAAGATAATTCATTTTCCACCTATTAACATGAATTTCATATCAAAATTTACTCACACCAAAAATTCAAAAAGGCTCAACAAAAATTAAATCTTTTGGTTTGACACAGGATTGCCAAATATCATGGATGCTCCTATATCACATTTCCAAATGTAGATCTAGTAAAATCTAATCTTCCTAATAATATTGCCCTAGGAAAGAGTTTACTTTTTATAAATTTCAACAAATAGCCACACAATGATTAGTCACAAAGAAGAAACTGTTTGGTGCAAAAAGGGGGAAAACAACATTTGCCTAAGCTTCAAAAGCATAAAGGTCAACAAAGACACACAAGCTATATGGATGTAACCCTTCCATAGGATTTAATATGCATGAAATCACAAGATATCATAGAAAAAGAGTTAATTTTTAAGTTCTAGAAGTTTTCTCCATCCATTTTTTATTTCAAAAGTTTGATTTATCAAGATTGGGAAGGGGAAAACTAGGATTTTTATGTAGATCGAGGAAATGGGTTAAAACATGGGCGTTTGGGAGATCTAGTTTATTCATTTAGCCTTGGCATCCGAATTTCAACCCTAGAACTTCTAAAATTAAGTTTGTACATTTTTGGCTTCAACTGCACTCTTTGCCATTGAAATACAGAGAACCAAATTTTTTTAAAATTTTAGAAAATCAACTTGGTGTATTTTTAAATCATGAGTTTTCTTTCTTCAAGAACCTTGCACAACCATTCAAGTTTTGTGTTCTTTTAGACACAATATAAGATTTTCCAAATAATCTAAGGATTAAATCAAAGTCAAGAATATGGTTACAAGATATCTTCATAGAGATTCCCCATAATGTTTGCAAAGAGTGTCACATTTTGGGCCATGAGTCTAGATTTTGAAAAAAAAATAGTTTAGGAGCTAGTGGAAGTCTCAACTAACAATGAAGAAAAAAAAAATCCATAACAATCTGTGAGTGAATCTCAAGGTGTACTACTCATATCCAACCAAGTAATTAGAGCTAATGATCTAGGTTTAGGTCAAAATCTCTATGAAGATGTGTTAGTTTCACCTACAAAGGTGGTAAAAGGAAAGGAAAAAGCATTTTGTTCATAGCTTGGGTATGTTTTAGTTAAGGATCAAGCTTCTTGCTCCAAATTTCAAAATAACCCATCATAATTTGTGAGTGAATCTAAGTATGTCTCAGGTGCACTTAACATGCTGGTAAGTAAAAATGATAAAGCTTCTTGTTCAATCATTGGATATGATTTAGTTAAAGATCAAGGTTTTGGTTTCAAGAATCAAAATTAGCCACTAAAATATGTGGTTGAATCTCCGGGTGTATTAGT